>PVKE010018942.1:0-29018 GCA_004027555.1 Craseonycteris thonglongyai
GAGGACCGAGGATCGAATCCCGGCTCCGGCCCAGGCAGGACCCACATGCTGAACTGGGGAGTTCCCACAGTTTGGTTCTCTAACTGTCTCTGTCTCTGTCTCTCTCTCTATCTGTCAAAAAGTAAAATAGAAATAACTATGCACTGAAGACAAAAAGATAATTTCTCTCTATAAAAAATGTGAAAAGATAAAAAAAAAATAAAAAAAAAAAATAAAAAAAAGAACAATGACTTACTATGGCTTAAATTACGGTATTATATATTTTTTATAATCAAATATTTGGAGGTACAAAGCTAGTTCATTGATTCAATAGCTCAACAATGTCAGAGATAGCTTCCCCCCCTTTTTTTACAGCTTTATAGAGGTATAATTGAAATAGAATAAATTCTACATACTATATTTTTCGTGTATAAGACAATACTTTGGTCTTAAATTAGGAGTTATTTTATACAGAGGAGTAACCCATGTATAGATTTCTTAATGTTGGGTTAGAAAAATAGGGGTCGTCTTATACATGAGGGCATCTCATACATAGAAATATATGGTAATTAAAGAGTACAGTTTGATGGATTTTGACATTTGTATATACCCATGAATCCATCACAACACTCAAGTTAGTGAACATGTCCATCACCCTCGGAAGTTTTTTATTCCCCTTTAAAATCTCTCCCTCCTGTCTCTACATACTCCTTAGGCAACCACTGATCTGCTTCCTGTCACTATAGATTAGTTGCATTTTCTAGAGTTTTATGTAAATAGAATCAACAGTATATACTCTTTTTGTCTGACTGCTTTCACTCACTATCATTATTTTGAGATGTGTCCATGTTGTAGCATGTATCAATAATCCATTCCTTTTTATTACTAAGTAGTATTCCATTGTAAGGATATGTCACAAGTTATCTATTTCACTTATTAAAAGACTTTTGGGTTGTTTCTAGTTTTTGACTATTACTGCTAAAGTTGCTATGAACATTTGTGTATGTTGAATTGAATTTTATCAAAATATGGACTATATTTTCCTTTCCCTTGGGCAAATATCTTAGGAATAGAATGCATGGAACACATGGTAAGTAAATGTTTTGTTTTTGTGTTTTAAGAAAATTTCCATCTACAGCCATACCACCCTGAACACGCCTGATCTCGTCTGATCTTGGAAGCTAATCAGGGTCAGGCCTGGTTAGTACTTGGATGGGAGACAGCCTGGGAATACCTGGTGCTGTAGGCTTTAAAAAAAAAAAAAAAAAAGAAAATTGCCAAACTGTTTCCAACATAGTTCTACCATTTTACATTCCCACCAGCATTCAGTTCTTCATTCTTGTCAATACTTGGTATGGTCTTTTTTTTCTACTTTAGTCATTTTAATAGGTATAGTGGTATCACATTATGGTTTTAATTTGTTTCCCTAGTGATTTTAAGCATCTCTTTATGTGCTTATTTCCATTCATTTTCTTGGTGAAGTGTCTGTCCAAAATTATGCCCATTTCTTTATTGGGTTGTTTGTTTTCTTAATATGAAGTTTCAAAACTAATCTTTATGTATCCTGGAAATGTCTTTTATCAGATACATTATTTGCAAATATTTTCTCCCAGTATGTGACTTGTCTATTTATTCTCTTTTCTATGTCTTTCAAAAAGCAGGCGTTTTTATTTTGGTAAAATTCAATTTATCACTTATTGATTTTGATGGATTATGCTTTTAGTGTTGTATCTAAGAAATCTTGGTATAACCCAAAGTCACAAAGGTTCCCTACATTTTCTTCTAAAGGCTATTTAGAGAAAATTGTTTTAGATTTTACACTTAGGTCTATGGCCCATTTTGAGTTTAATTTTATAAATGGTACGAGATATAAATCAGAATTAAATTTTTTGTTTTTTCATTTTGCATATGGATATTCAGTTGTTCAGGCATTATTTGTTGAAAAGGCCATCTTTCTCTACTGAATTACTTTGTGAAAAATAAGTTGAAAGGATATTTCTTTTTCTTGCCTGATTGCACTGGCTAAAACCTCAAGGGCAATGTTGAAGAGAACTATTGATAGTAGTCATCCATGTCTTGTTCCTGACCTTAGGAGGAAAGCATTCAGTCTTTCATCATTAAGTATGTTGTTAGCAGTACATTTTTGTAAATGACTTCTATCAATTTAAGAAGAAGTCCCTCCAGTTCTAGTTTGGTAAGAGTTTATATTAGTAATGAACGGTAGTGAAAATTTTTAATGTTTTTTCTGCATTTATTTAGATGATTATGTAGAGTTGTTTTGGTTTTGGTTTGTTTATATTGTTAATTACATTGATAGGTTTTTCAGATGTTAAACCAGTCTCATTTCTATTATCTGTTTAGAATTTTGCATTTACATTCGTGGGTGATAATAGGCTATAGTTTTCTTTTCTTGTAATATTTTTGTCTGATTTTAGTGTCTCAGGATAATAATGGCCTCAGAATGAGTTAGGAAGTATTTTCCTCATCTTTTAATTTTTGGGGAAGAGTTTCTATAGGATTAGTATTATTTCTCCATTAAATATTGGGCAGAATTTATAAGTGAAGCTCTCTGGACCTGTAGTTTTATTTATGGTAATATGTTTAACTTCAGATTCAATTTCTTTAGTAGACAAAGAGCTATTCAGGTTATCTATTTCATTTTGAGTGAGCCTTAACAAGTTGTGCCTTTCAAAGAATTTTTTCATTTTATCTAAGCTATGAAATGTATTGCATATAAGTATTAGTAATATTCCATTATTATCCTTTTAATATCTGTAGAATCTGTAGTGGCATTACTCCAATCACTCTTGATATTGGTAACTTGTGTTCTTATTATTGTTCCTAATAAGATTTACCAATTATATTGTTCTTCCCAAAGAGCTGGCTTTTGGTTTCATTTATCTTCTCTATTTTTTTCCTGTTTTCTATTTCATTGGTTTGTGTTTTGATGTTTATTATTTTCTTTCTTCTATTTACCTTGGGGTTCATTGGCTTTTTCTTTTTTTTTTTTAAGATAAAAGCTTAGACCACTGATTTGAGACAATTGATTTTCAAATCTTTCTTCTACATTTATACAAATGTTTGATGCTATGCTGTTCCCCCTAAGTACTGCTTTGGTGGCATCCCAGAACATTTGATATGAGGTTAGTTTTTGTTTTGTTTTGTTTTGTTTTCAGTTCAAACTACTTTTTAATTTTCCTTTTGATTTCTTTGATCATGCTTATTTTTTTAAGTGTTTAATTTCCATATATTTGAGGACTTTTCAGAGATCTTTCTGTGATTAATTCCTAATTTAATGCCATGAGGTCAGGCAACATACCACAGCCCATTCGGTTCGTTCTTTTCCCTGCCTTCGGTAACTTTACTAATGCATGAGCTGATCAGTACTTGGCTGATACTTAGTGAGGACCTTCTGCAGACCTCTGGGTTCCTCTCTGTGTATAGCTCTCTCTTCTCTGGTATCCTGTCCTGCAAACCCTAGCTGCTGTGATCTCCACAGACATGGCTCTATCACCTCATCGCAGGGAGTCTGCTGGGTTCCGCCTGCCTTCTCCTTCCCTGCTTTACTGCCTGGGACTCTGTTAAGGCAGTCATCTGGGGCAATCGTTAGGCTCACATATTTTTCAAGCCTCTTATGTATCACTGTTTTCCACTGCCTGATGTCCCAGTGTCTTGGTACCCACCATTTCATGTATTTTGTCTTATTTTATGTTCCTTTCAGGTAAAAGGGTAAGTCTGATTTCTGTTACTCTGTCTTAGCCAAAAGCAGAATTCCTTGGGGGAGGTAGGAGCCTAGCATCATAATCTTTCTCTTGAAATTTTCCCTCATGTTCAGGGTCTAATTATTAGAAAATGGCTACAGTATCACTAAACATCTTTACATTTACTGCAGGATGTAATGCCAGCCAGGCTTGTTTATTTCACTATAAATGCAAAATAATTTCTCAAAAGTTCCCCTCCCAAATTTACCCTTATATCTCATTGACTGTAATGAGGCTATCCTTGTGTACAAATGAGTCTCAGAAAGCAGGAAAGTGTTATCATGATTGCCTTATATTTAGGTAAGATTTATTACCAAGGGGCATACTGCCATCCCAAAAGAATTGTCAAAGGAAAGGGATGGGGACACAGAATATTGAACAGGTAACTAAAAGGGTTTTTTCCACTGAAGCAACTAAGAAGATCCTCTACAGAAGATTATGATCAGCTTTGTCTCTGCCCTGGGTCCTCTGCCAGTCCGATCCACAGAGGCTTTTCTGACAATGAGCTGCTTTCTAAACTCTTTATAGCTGATAAAGCATTCTGTGTCCTAAGGAGGGGTTGGGGTTGGGGAAATAACATTCTAGGGCTTTGGGGGGACTAGTTCTCACCTTCAGGGAGGTCTTTGAACTCTAACATTTTAAGCCAAGGTTATCAGTTAAACTGCTAATTGTTTAAGCCTCTCTAGTGAGATTTTCTGTTATTTCCTACTAATTAGTTAAAACAGCAAGTAGACATAGCATCCAAGCGACATTTACTTCACTAATTTCAAAGGTTACCTTAGTAGATTTCTGGAAACACATAGAAGGATCATTGTTTTGCTTGTCCTGTTTGGCTCAGCTCAGAGGTGATAGGAGAGAATGAAGATGCAGCTAATTCCCAGCATTCTTCCCAGCAGTCACGGTGTGGGAGTGAGAAGTTTCTGACAGACTGATGGCGCAGGTCACAACGGCTGCAAGCCTGACTTCTAGGCCAAAGAGACATTGTATTTGGCCATTTCTGGGCAAATACTTGTCAGCTCAAGTTTGGGTCTCTGTCAGAGCCTCTGGGCACTTAGGGGTTAACTTTACAGGAAAAGAAAAAGCACCTATACTTTTACACCCACATTTAAAGCCCCAAGATTGACATATAGGTGTCAGGAAAAAGGGAGAGGTAGTTTTTATCTTCACCTGACAAAAACAGACTTGACCTACTTCACAATTGAGTCAGGTAAAGATAGTAAGTGAACAGAGTCAAGTATTTTCTTTTCCCTGGATGCTCAAACTACTTCTCCCTGAGGCTTAAAATATTTATTTTGTGAAACAGTTGGATGAGTTTTCAGCAGCATTTCCTGCTTAGGCCAATGTGACTGAATAAGATTCTTGGGTCTGCAGTGTCCTAAGGTTTGTGTGGAAGCATAAATTCTACACTGAACACCGTCTGAGGATGATTTGGCTATGGAAGAGAGGTCTGGGAGGGGCGACTGACATGGGAAAGGCTTGGAAGAAGGAGGTCTAGCTTGAAGATAATACTTGGTGGGAATGCGGGGCTGGCTCAACAGGTTGGGCGCTTGCCTTGCAACCACATGGTCTGGGACTGAATCCCAGCCCTGGCTCATGCAGAGCCATATGCTGAACGATGTGATGCAGCTGGTGGCCGCTGGGATGGCATGGCAGCGGGGGTTCTCATGTCCCATCCAGGTGGCCCCCAGTTCGGTTCCCACCCCGTGAGGCCCCACATCCACTTGTATGGAATGAAACTGTGTCACAGCTAGTGATGTGCAGCTGTGGAGACTGCTCTGCTCCCCCTTCTCTGTCTCTCTCTCTCCTTCTCTCTCTCTCTCTCTCTCTCTCTCTCTCTCTCTCTCTCTCTCTCTCTCTCTCACCTTCTCTCAATAAAATAAATCTTTAAAAAAAGATAGTGCTTGACTAAAAGAAAGGAAGGATGGGATCAGAGGAGAATTAACAGGCACTCTATTGAGCATTACTCTTACATTATTAAGAATAGGCTATGGGGAAGCCAGGATGGCTCAGTGAGTTAAGCGCTCACTTTGCAGCCCCGGGGACCAAGGATCGAATCCCGACCCCAGCCTGTGTGGACCCATGTGCTGAACTGGGGAGTGCCCCCAGTTCAGTTCTCACCGGGGTGATGACCCGTCCCACTTCCTGCCCTGTGCAGCCCCACGCCCACCTGTGGAATGAAACTATGTGGAAAAACCAATGATGTGCAACTATGGAGACTGTTCTGGGCCCTCCCCCTTCTCTCTGTCTCTGTATCTCTGTCTCTCTCTGTCAAAAACAATAAAAATTAATCTTTAAAAAAGAATAGGCTAATCAAGGGTATCCAATATTTTGGCTTCCTGGGGCCACATTAGAAGAAGAAGAATTGTCTTGGGCCACACAGAAAATACACTAACACTCAAGATAGCTGATGAGCTAAAAAAAAAAAAAAAGTCGCAAAAAGTATTTCATAATATTTTCAGAAAGTTTACAAATTTGTGTTGGGCCACATTCAAAGTTGAGCTGCATGTGGCCCACAGGCCATGGTTTGGACAAACTTGACCTAAATTATGCTGCAGTAACAAACAACCCCTAAAATCTTAGAGACTCAATATAACAAATGTTTCTTTCATGCCGATGCAAAGTTCTTTGTGGGTCCAGGCAGCTCTCGGGCATGATTGTCCTGAGTGGTAACAGTTATCTAGGCTTCTTTCTTTTGGGCTTTTCATCTCAGCATAAGGCCTTCTCCATAATTGCCTCCCTGGGGCCAGAAAAGAGGCTGGAATCATGCATGGGCATTTCACTGTCTCAGCGTGGAAATGCAGTGTGTCGTTACATTGGCCACCACAACTAGTCACTCATCCCTGTCTAACTATAAGGAGACTCAGAAATGCAGTCTTTCATATGCCTGGAATACGGGGAGGGAAAGCAGGTATTGGTGGATACATTGATGCCAAACATACTACTCTAGTTCATAAGACTTCTCTTAGGGACAAATGCTGTGCCAGTTTGTCCCCTGATTTAGAATTCCTGTCCAGATGGGGTTTACAGGCAACCTTATAGTTGGAAAAAGTGTTTAGAGACATATGTTGAAGCTGCATTTACATAGCTAGAAACAAATATTTATATAGATTGAATGTTTATTTCAGGAAGATTTGGAGGATGCTGGTGGAGGCCATGAGTGAGCAAAATCATCCCCTAATCCCGTCTCTCTCCCTCTCCTCTGCCTTGTCACTTAGCTTCTTTAAATACTTCAGGTGTGACGCAGTGAGCACATGCACATTTGATACCAGCCAAAACCCAAAATGGACAGGTCACCAAAGGGCCACCAATGGTGGGAAGGCCAGGGGAAGTGACAGCAGGCATCCAGGAGACACTGGCTTTCTACAACATGGTACCTCAGTCGGAGCTGATAACCTGTTCCATCCTCTGTTTTCTACCAGCCTCAGCAGCTTCCATACCTTGCAGCACCGTAATGTGTCTTCTCAGAAAAGGCAACCAGAAAAGCTCAATCGATAGGTTAGATTAATGCCACGACTCTTGAAGCTCATTTCCAATTAGCAGTAAGCCTGTGCACTTGTGTCTGAATGAGCAGGGGAGCAACGAGCAGTATGTATGCAGTTTTCTCAGTGGGAAGGTGACTGCTAAGCACTCAGCCCAATCAATGAACTGAGAGGAGGGCAGACGGGAAGCTGTGTAGTCAAATGATTCACAGCTCTGCACCCTGGAAGGCTCTTCTCAGTCTAGAGTCAGAAAGGAAATCATTGAGAGGCCAGGGACAGTGAGTTTTGTCATATGAAACAGCCACGTTGACCACGCAGGTGGCATCCACAGCCATTTCCCGACCTGCCAAGCATGATAGGCAGATACTGCTGTTGTGGTCTGGGTTTTCTCAAGGCTCAGTATGCCTTGCACACAAGACTGTAATATTTTATGGGGCTACCTAAGAGAAATTAAGAGGAAACAAATTTGTCTTTCATGCTTCCTTTTTGATCGTCTCCAAGTAAGCAGATCTCCTTTTCTCTTCTCTGCTAATTCAACCAGGAAGCCCTCCCTGGCTCTGATGTTCAGTCTTTATAATTCCTCTTCAGATGTTCTTTAGTTTCATTCTCTTAGATGATTCTCTGCTATTCTGAAAACTATTCTGGCAAGTGGATAATGAACAAGTTGTCTGCTTTATCAACTAATGAATTAACCATTCAAGTCCATTAATTACTTTTAATTCTTCCAATGTATTGATCCATCCATTTAGATTCTTATTCTAGTTAATAAATATTTTTGAGCAAAATATTAATAATAAACTATTCTGTTGGTGCCCTGGAGTATTTTGAGGAGAAAAAGGGAGTGGTGAAACAGAGCTAGTAAAAGGTATCCAAGAGTTTCTGGGCAGAATACCAACAGTAACCACGCCAGGAGATGACATCTAAGCCGACATAGTGACAAGAAGAAGCTTGTTGTGCCAAATACAAAGGAAGAATAAGCTCTGCAAGTCTAGGGCCTAGACAGAAGGCCAGTGGGCCTGGAATAAAGGGGCTGAAGCAGAGAGCGTGGCACATTGGAGGTGCTCAACTACACATATGTGTTGAATGAATGATTGAAAGTGAACGGCAAGTGAGGAGTAGGTTATAACCTCAGGAAACTGGGGAAGAGTCTGACCATCCTGAGTTTGCCCTAGGCTCAGCCCTGTGAATGCATACTATCATCGTTGTCATCCGTTGAGGCTGCTATTACAAAATACCATCACCTGGGTGGCTTATAAAGAGCAGAAGTTTATTGCTGACCGTTCTAGAGGCTGGCAGTCTGAGAACAGGGGGTCAGCATGGCCCAGTTCTAGAGACGGCCTTCTTCCAGGTTACAGACTGCTGACTTCACACTGTGTCCTCCTGTGGGTTCTCTCAGACCTTTTGTATAAGGGCACTGATCCCGATCATGAGGGCTCTGCCCTTATGACCTAGTTATCACCCAATGCCCAGCCTCCCAATACTAACACCTTGGGAGTTAGGACTGCAACATATACATTTAAGGGGAACACAAACATTCAGGCCATAGCATATACTAACTATGGAAGCAATGGAAAGAGAGCAGTGGTATGTATACACTGCAAGTTAGAAGCTCAGCCCCCAGGTCAGACACCCATTGTTTACAATGTAATTTTGTCATTTGTGCCAAGTTTTTTAAATGCTGCTTCCTTGGATTTCTCATACGTAAGAAGGGGTTGAAGCTGGCACCTAACCCTATGTCCTGTGAGAATACATGAAATAATTCAGGAACATGTTTGGTATCTAATGAGTGCTCAGTAAATGTTAGCTCGTATTATTATTATAGGAGAGACCCCAAATCCTCAAAGCCCTCCTCCTCCTCCTTGACCACTATAAACTGTGTAGATACAGAGAATGTATCTTGGTAGCCAGATGATATTTCAGAATGGCTGAAAGCTTATCCTTTTTGGGGCATCAGTAATTCTGAGAGTCAGTGGAGTGAGATTTAAGAAGGAAAAGGACTTAGATTTTTTTGAACTATAGTTGCCATACAATGTTACACTAGTTTCAGGTATACAACACAGTGATTCAATGGTTTATACCTTCTGAAGTGATCACCACAAAAAGTTTGGTACATAGTTATTATGATATTATTGACCATCTTCTCTGTGGTGTACATTACATTCTGTGATTTATTTTATAACTGGAAGTTTGTACTTCTTTTTTTTTTTAAGATTTAGTTTTATTGTTTTTGACAGAGAGAGAGAGAGAGATACAGAGACAGAAAGAAGCAGGAGGGCCCAGAGCAGTCTCCATAGTTGCACATCATCGGTTTTTCCACATAGTTTCATTCCATAGGTGGGCATGGGGCTGCACAGGGCAGGAACTGGGCCAGGGTCCCACCCCGGTGAGAACTGAATTGGGGGCACTCCCCAGTTCAGCATATGGGTCTGCACGGGCCGGGGCCATGATTTGATTCTCAGTCCCCTGGGGCTGCAAAGCGAGTAGTTAACCCACTGGGCCATCCCGGCTTCCCAAGTTTGTACTTCTTAAACCTTTCCCCCTTTCCTCCCATCCCCTGATAGGAATCCCCTTCTGGCAACCATCAATTTGTTCTCTGTATCTATGAATTTGTTTCTGTTTCTTCATTTGTTTTTGTTTTTTTTTATATATTGCACATATAAGTGAAATCATATAGTATTTGTCTTTCTCTGACTTATTTCAATTAGCATAATACATTCCTGCTCCATCTATGTTGTCACAAATGGCAAGATTTCTTTCTTTTTTTTTTTTTTGGTTTAGTAATAGTCTGTGGTATATATGGTTCATTGATCTGTTCATCTATTGATGGACACGGCTTGTTTCCATATCTTCACTTTTGTAAATATTGCTGCAGTGAACATAAAGGTGCCTATATCTTTTCAAGTTAGTGTTTTCATTTTCTTAAGTTGAATTGTTGTCATACGGTAGCTCTATTTTTAAATTTTTTCTCTTTTCTCCTGTTTTTTCTTTTTTTCCCATTTTTGTATTTTTCTATTATTAATTTTTCAAGGATTCTCCATACTGTTTTCCATAGTGGTTGTACCAATTTACATGCCCACCAGCAGTGAACAAGGGTTCTTTTTCTCTCTATCCTTGTCAATAGTTGTGCTTTGCTATCTCCCTGATAACAGCCATTCTGACATGTGTAAGGTGACATCTCATGGTTTTGATTTGCATTTCCCTAATGTAGTGATACTGAACATCTTTTTATGTGTCTATTGGTCATCTGTATGTCTTCTTTGGAGAAATGTCTGCTCAGGTCCTTTGCCCATTTTTTAATTGGATTGTTTGTGAAAGAAAAATACTTTTAACACGTAGTCACATGAAAAATACATTTGAACTTTAATGGTCACCTAATAGACCTTTGAGTAACTATATGATAGTGAACCGTTATCTGATATTTATTACATGCCAGGTTACTAAATCTTAGCTCATTTAATCCTAACAATGGGCCACATGAGGTAGGTGATATTATCATCCACATTTTACAGATGAAGAAACTGAGGCAAAATGTAGTGAAGTAAATCACCCAGTGTCCTACAGGTAGTAAGTGTTAGCAAGCCCAAGAGCCGGGATTTGAGCTCAGGTAGTCTCACTGCAGCATCGTAGCTTCTACTGTACTCTGTTGCTTTGTATTTCCACTCCAGCCTACAACGGGTAGCCACCCTCTGACACCAACAATACTGCTCCATAGATCATTCAGTAAGTGGGCAGAACTGCAAGGCCAGCACCTGGCATCTTCTTCCTGCCGCCTAAGTGCACACCTGGGGGAGCCCAGCCCCCACTCTCAGTGTAGATTACCCTCCGGGAACATGGGTCTGCTGCCTCCCACAGTGCAAATGCTCCACCCTGCTCTGCCCGACGCTTAGCCTGCACTGCCTTCCCTAGGTTGCTTTCAGAGTTGAGGTGAGTTTGGGGAGTTGCAAGGACCATTATGACCTCAGGGGCCAGGAAAAGATTTTTTATTTTATTGAGGGCAAGGGCTCCAGGGGTGACTTCTTTGTCCTGCCCCATGGGTTTGCAGTGTTATAAGCTCCCACAGGGCAGTCAGGAGTACTGGACAGGATTCTATTTCTGGTAGCTGCTGAACTGCTGAGTGATACTGGGGCAAGTCACTTGACCCTGACAATGATCCTTTTGCAGAAAAGAGGCATCATAAGACTAGAGTGTTTTCAGAGCACTCAGAGGCGCCTGCAGGCAAGATGCTGTGTGTGCAATTTAGCTGCCAGCACTACTTTCTCGGGCCCAGAATTCACCTTCCTAGGGGCTGAGAGCCCCAGGGTTTTTGCATCTGTGTTCGCATATCAGTGTGAGGAGTGGGAAGTGTAGCAATGGGGTGGTTATTTAGATTTCCCTGAAGTTGTCAGCCCATCTTTGAATAAGAGGTTCACAGGAGGCCAAGCGTAGAGCATGTCATCAAGAAGCTAGAGAGAGGGAAGCCAGGATGGCTCAGTGGGGTAGGTGCTCACTTTGCAGCCCAGTGGATCGAGGATCGAATCCCGGCCCCGGCCCCGACCCCGGCCCGTTTGGACCCACATGCTGAGCTGGGGAATGCCCCCTGTTCAGTTCTCACCAGGGCAAGACCCCGGCCCAGTTCCTGCCCTGTGCAGCCCCACCCACCTGTGGAATAAAACTATGTGGAAAAACCAATGATGTGCAACTATGGAGACTATTCTGGGCCCTCCCCCTTTTCTCTGTCTCTGTATCTCTCTCTCTCTCTCTCTGTCAAAAACAATAAAAATAAATCTTTAAAAAAGTAAAATAAAATAAAATAAAAAATAAATAAATAAAAGGAAGCAGGAGAGAAAAAACTATCATCTTAGAAGTTGTGGGGTTTAATTATCATACAACAAAAATCATCATTGAAACAGAAAAAGTGTGTAGCTTCTACATGCAAAGCCTTGCAACACCACAGGGACTCAATCAATATTCATTGTATAAACGTCTCTGTCACTCTAAGATTGAGAGAGATCTTCTAAGCATCTAGATGCTGTCTAGTTTAGGATTTTCCCTGATCTTTCAAATCCTCTCACCATTAAGTATCAACTAGGGCCTCAACCTGAATTAGAATATAATCACTGGCTCTTTTCTGACAGTACATCTAAGGAAGGAGTTCAGATGTGTAAATATAAGGGCTGTACAGAAAAAAAAAAATCCAACCATTGTCAATATAACAAGTATTGGTTACATGGCTGAATACTTTCTGGACAGTTCTTGTAAATGACAGAGAGACAAGAGAGAAAGACAATCTATAAATAATTTGAAGGAATCGTTTACATTTAGAATTCCCTTGCTTCTTTAATACTCTGATTCTTTTGAGTACCTTTGATACAAAAGAACTGGATGCTTTCTGTAATTCCTGATTACTTCCTAGAGCTGGAGGTACAGTATAGCCCTTAACCCCGTGTTCCTAAACAGACAGAACTTGAGGAGAAACAACAGGTTTAAGGACTGAGAGGCGGCTGGCCTAACCTCCCTGAGACCACTATCAACCAATGGAACATGTGGGTGCACAGTAGCCACACAAATAGGGTCTATCTTGCCATGATTTGAGCTTTAGATGTTTAAAATGATGCGTGATCTCTCTCTAGTCACGTGCTAGTAACTAGTATGTAGGCACTTTTTAAATTGTTTTTCATTTTTTTAGTTAAAATATAGTTGACACTCAATAGTATATTAGTTTCAGTTGTACAACATAATAATTCTACATTTATATACCTTACAATGTGATCACCATAAGTCTAGTAACTATCTGTCACCATACAAAGTTGGTTAGAGAGATAGAGGGATGTTGTGGAGAAAGCTGTGCACTAAACATATGATCTTAACCAAATTACTTAAGGTCTCTGTGCATTAGTTTCTTATGACATAGGCATAGGAAGGATGGCAGAGCATGCCACTCAGAATAGGCCACTTTAACATCAAGATTATTTTGAGCCAAATGCAGATAAAAACATCAGATGCCAGAAGAGTGTTCTAATCCCCCCCTTTCTTCCAGAAAACAAGAGATAAAAAGTTCCTACTTGAAAATGCCCTCCCTATACCAGAATAATAGTAGCCCTTTTATTATCAAGAACAAGAAGTTGAGACCAAGAGAATTCTATACCAACAGACTTTGTTAAAATAATTCTTCTCTTCCTTTTGCCTCCCCATAGAGTTACATCCCCACAGTTGCCCTCTTTGCACATCCTAATATAAAAGCAGTAGGTTTCACCATGTCCTTGAGTCTTCATTTCCTTTTGAGGGCTCCCGGGTCACATAAAACTCTAAGCTGAGAGGTAACATTCTGCCTCCCTAGTCATCATAGCTGTGCTCTGTCAGAGTCGTGGCGCGCAAATTCCCCTTCAGAAAGCGACCTGCTCTTCTACGAAGAGTGCAGTGAGCTGATGACCTCCAACTCCAGTGCCCTGGGGACCTGCCACATCATTTGAAATGAAGTCAGACTCTTCCTGCACAGAGTCCAGCCAATGACCAAACATAGCTGAGCGCTGGAGCCCAGCCGTTTCTGTCCAACACAGAACTTTCTTGAGGCCACCCCACCCCCAACCCCTGCTGGGTTGGCCTAGAACTTATCAACTCTGCATTGTGGCCTCAAACTCTTTCCTTGCCCAGTTCTTTTTTTTATATATATAGTTCACAGGTGTTACTCCCCAATAAACCAACATCTGCTTATCAGAAGACACGAAGAGACACAGCTTTTCTGTAGATTTAACTAACACATCTGGCAGAGTGCTTAGCCCAGAGTTCAGTTTTCATTAAAGTTCATTTTGCAGTCTTTCTACTAATGAAATTCTAGAAATGTGCATAATCTCAAACAGTGAATAATCTGGGGAACTACTGATATTTAGGTCCAGAGTCCTGACTGAACACACTAACATTAGGCTAGTTAGCCTCTCTAAGCACGCCAGCATATTGGAGGGACTCAGAGCATATGTTGAAAAGACCACAGATTTCTAGCCCTGTCAGTAAAAGGAAAACACCCAAATCTCTCTCATATCCCCCTTCTGGTCATCTGATGACCTGTTTTAATGTTAAATTCTGACAAGCATTAGCAAACCACTCAGACAATTTCCAATGCTTAAGGCAGGCATGCCGTATTTGGGATTCAGCAGTAATGCGGCCGTTGCATAAACGCCCATTGAGAGAAATGTAGCCTTTAATCAGTGACTGGGAGCCTCCCACCAGTGTTCGTGGAGGAGACAGCCCAGAACACAGAGTGGAACAAGCATCTAGAAACAGCCTGATGATTCCTAGCACCGTCGCTACATAGGATTTAATTGAGACCTGGCACCTTCCAGACCCCGGAAGTGATGGCACTCCAAAGCCTCCCTGGAGGGACCTCGGGTTTAACCAGTTAGAACTGGCTTGCTCTTTCAGCGCTCCAAAGAGGGTCAGAGGAGTAGACAGAAATCAATTGAATTGGTTTAGTGGGGAAAGTTTCTATCCAGAAATGACTGCTTTGGGTTCCCACCAACTTCAGTAGGAAGGTTAATTAAACCACCTTGCTAGCTGGCATTTGGACAGGGATGCCTTTAATCAACAAGGCAATTTCAAAAGTGTTCAGATGAAAGCAGAGTTAAGACTCTCTTTGCTCTGCTCTCTCTAATGGTGCCCAACCCAAGGTCATTAACCTTCCACACCACAGATGGGGGCAGCTTCAGAGGAACTTGCATTAGTTGCATAATTTGCTTCAGTGCTTAGAAGTCATTGACTTTTTGCGACTCACTTGCTATCGCATTGAAAGGGTTCCCTTGGTACTAGCTGACTCAGGAGACCCGGGGGAATTTCCCAGTGGCAATAGGGCATGTCTTGTTCACCAGGAACGCAAGTAGGAAATGGACATGTGACATCTATTAGTTACATTGTTGCTGCTTTGTATTTATTATACCTCCGAGTAAGAGGATATACAAGGGCCTCTGATGGTCTCCCTGAAATGGTTTTGCTCTATAAGGATTCCTCATCTAATCAATATTAAATTAAACAGGATTGCGCTAAATTCACTTTTCTAAAAGACTGTTATGAAAAGAGAAAACAGGGGGAAGCCGGGATAGCTCAGTGGGTTAAGCGCTCACTTTGCAGCACCAGGATCCAAGGATCGAATCCTGGCCCCAGCCTGTGTGGACCTATGTGCTGAACTGGGGAGTGCCCCCAGTTCAGTTCTCTCTCTGTCTCTGTATATATCTCTCTCTCTCTCTGTCAAAAACAATTTTTTAAAAAAAAGAGGAAATAATAAAATGGCACACCAGATATAATATGCTGTGATGTCTCTTGGTGTGTGAGAATGGTTTAAATGGCTGAGACACCAACTGACAGAGTTTCTGACCAGGATGTTTAATGGCCAATTGCATAAATGATTAAGCAGACAAATAGAGAGAGCGTCCTAGTATGTCAATTTCCTATTGCTACTGTAACAAATTACCACAAATTTAGTGTCGTAAAATAACACAACTTTATTCTGTACAGTTCTGGAGTCAGAAACTGGGCCTCACGGGACTAACATGGGTGTCAGCAGGGCTCTGTGACTTCCGGGTCTCTAGACGGGCAACTGCTTCCCTGATTTTTCCACCTTCTAACAGCTTCCTGCATTCCTTGGCTCATGGCCTCGACCTGACAATCCCATCACTCCAGGCAGCCTCTGGTTCTGTTGTCAAATCTCTGACTCTCCTGCCTCCTTTCCGTAAGGACCCTTGTGATTATATTGGGCCCAGTCAATAATCCAGGATAATCGCCTGCATTGCAAGGTCCTTAATTTAATCACATCTCAAAAGTCCCTTTTGCCATATAGAGGTTCCACCCACAGGTTCCAGGAAAAAGAACATGGACATTGTTGGGGAACCACTGTTCTGCCTTTCGAGTCTGTTAGGGAAATTGCTACTTTTCCCTCTCAATAGTGGAATTGTTTTAAATTCCTTTTGCCATGAGGAGACAAAATATCAACGTAGATATTGTCTCTCCAGGACCCAGAATCCCCTCTTCCATTGTCAAATGCAATTTCTATCACTCAGGCAGTGGCCATTTAGGAGGACTATAAAGATAATGGTGGGGGAAGCCGGGATGGCTCAGTGGGCTGAGCGCTCACTTTGCAGCGCTGGGGACCGAGGATTGAATCCCGGCCCCGGCCCCGGCCCCGGCCCGTGCGGACCCACATGCTGAACTGGGGAGTTTCCCCAGTTCAGTTCTCTCTCTGTCTCTGTATCTCTCTCTGTCAAAAAATTAATAAAATAAATAAATAAAACTTAAAAAAAAAAAAAAAAAAAGGTAATGATGGGGAAGCCGGGATGGCTCAGCAGGTGAAGCCCAACTACCAGGGCATGCCCAGGTGGGAACATATTCATGTCCATCATCTCGGAGTTTGCAAGTGGTTTCCTACATCAAGTACGAAGGGAGAAGGAAGCTGTAAGCCATGTGAAAGAATTTACTTTAGCTACAGGCAAAGAGGTGGGGGAGAGGCAAGTGGGGCCAGCGCTGGGATAGGGGCAGGATCCACAGAAAAGAACATCTGCTTCTGTGGGTTGGCCGTGGGCCGCGGTCTGGAAAGCCTTCATGTAACTAAGAAGCGGAGGCTTCTGGAGTTTGATGGTGCCCGGCTAAAATAATCTACTGAAATAGCCACCTGGAAATTAATCCCAAGTTCCAACTGACACAGAAGAAATATGAGCAGCCTTTTGTTAGCTGGCCCACGGCCATTAGCAAACTAACAGCTCTGTCCCTTCTTCTCACTCTCTGGCCGCTGTAATTTAATTTAGAACATCTCAGAATTTTCTCCCTGTCAACACAAATATGTAAAAAATGAGAGGAAGAGGGTTTTTTTTTTAAGTAATATCACTAAATTCTCAAGTTTTATGCCAAAATTTACATAGTGAGCTATCATCAAAAGTTATTTTAAATTATATACGTCCATTTTGTTGAAAGCAAAAAATTGAAAATCACCTGGTTGACAAAAGGATTTTTTTTAAGATTATTTTATTGTTTGACAGAGAGAAGCGGGGAGGGCCCATAGCAGTCTCCACAGCCACACATCATTAGTTTTGACATGGTTTCATACCACACAGGTGGGTGTGGGGCTGCACAGGGCAGCAACCAAACCCGGGGCCTCCCACATGGGAAAGCACACCCCAGTTCAGCATATGGGTCTGCACGGGCTGGGGCCGGACTCGATCCCTAGACCTCATGGGTACAAGGCAAGCACTGAACCTGTTGAGCTATCCCGGCATCCCCAAAAGAATTTTTTTAACGTGGTCCTTAGACTGGCTTTTTTGGGTTTTTTTTCAAAACTGATACAGATATTGCAAACTGCCCTTTTGTTTCCTGGCCCAGAGAGAACCACATCTCCCAGGTGATGCACCATAGAATGATTCCTTTTAAAAAGTAGGAGATTCTTTTATAATAAGAGAAAGGGGGTTTTGAAAGAGGAGAAGGGAAAAGAAAACCTGATTCTCTCTCATGGGCACAGTCTCAGGCAAATGTATTTTCTAAAGAGTTGATGGAAACTCATGTACATCAAACTACCTAGGCCCAAGTAGCCCTTGGAAGTCTTCTCATACTTGGGTTAGAATTTGGTGAGCCCTCATCATTTCTCATATATATTATGTATCAGTGATATATTTAAGTATTTCCTTAATGTTTATAGTCATACTTTTTTGTATGGTTATCTTATTTTCATGGTCAGAAATCCTAGTTTTTGTTTCCTAGTAAATGTCTGCATTTTAAATAGCAATGTTTCTTTTTTAAAACAGTTTTATTTATACAAAGAGATAAATCAATTATAAAGTTAAATGGTTCAGATGGTACAATATATGGCAAAATTGTTAAGGTGGCATGAAGTTTTGATATAGTAAAAAATATATTTTTTGGTCTTTGTCCCTGGAAGCTGGCCAGAGCTCCTAAAACATTTGCAATTTTCTAAGCAATAGAGGTGCTAGTATTGCAGGAAATGAAAAGAGGGTCTTTGGCTTTGGGTAGAAAATAATTAAAACATAAGGCGATACAGAGTTTAAAGTAAAAGTAGGGGGATATGGGATGGCTCAGTGGGTTGAGTTCTCACCTTGTAGCCCTGGGGCCCAAGAATTGAGATCTGGCCCCAGCCCGTGTGAACCCATATGCTGAACTGGGGTGTGCTTCCCATGCGGGAGGCCCCCAGCCCGGTTCCCACCTTGTGCAGCCCCACACCCACCTCCATGAATGAAACTACCGTATGTTGAAAACCAATGATGTACAACTACGGAGACTGCTCTGCCCCCCACCCCCCCTTCTCTCTCTCACTTTCTCTCTCTGTAAAAACAATAAAATAAATCTTTAAAAAATAATAATAAAATAAAAGTAACTTTATTTAGCAGAGAATAAATAAGAAAACAAAGGCCACCCATAGACAGAATGGCAGTCTCTAATTGCTAGTGGAAGAAAGAGCCCCTCCATTCCCTGGGCTAGGTTTATTTGCGTTTTCTGCTTCCATGGAAAAATTCATTGGCGTAGAGGACAGAGGGAGATATGAGAACAATGGTAGGTTTATCTTTAACTTCAGTAAGATGCAAAAAGAATGGTGGCAGATTTGTCTTTAACTCTTATAAAGCACAACCTGTGTTTTCTTTCCATGGCTTAACTATAGGGTTGGTCCTAATGGAATCTCTAGGCTTCCAGAGAGATTGCTCTGTGTCATTGATTAACATCTGCCTGAGTTCTGTTTCTTGGAGCCAGTAGGCAGCAGGTTTGGAATACAACTTCTTAGTTCCTTCTTCTGAAAAAATAATTCTCATGCCCCTTCCCTATATTACTAGAGCATCATTTATTGTTATATTTGGTCTTTAACTCTATTTCCTAATACAGAGCTCCTAATCCCTTGAGATTTTCTGGGTGGTATTAACATATTTTGTTCTAAAGAGGCAACTCTTGGTGGATTCAGATAGCATCAGGAGGGGGACTGGTCACCAGAAGACCACATCATGATTAGGAGAGTGTGAATCAAAATGAAGATTTTTATTAATAAGAGCTCTTGTTTTCATATTAGCAGCAAAAGCATGTCTTAAAAAAAACAAGCATTGATTATTGTAAGATGTGTTTGACATGTTTAAAAAAAAAAAACGATGAGAATTAAAACACAGAAAAATGTAAGCCAGAGTAGGAAAAGATAAAGAGATAGTCAGTGAATGAGCATTAAGGAATAGCATTAGGGAACAGATTTAGATTTTTTAGTTCTAAGAGATCTCAATTCCAACTCCCGGAATTGTGGGGAGATAAGTGAACTAGCAAGCCTATGGAAACATTGGAGAGCGCCTGACACATAGAAAGGAAAGGAAACAGAATACTCATCCCCAGGTTATTTGGATCAGTGTTTCCGGGTCTTCAATTTTTTATTTTTTTAAGAGAAGATAAAAATCTGAGATTTTATGTAAGCTCAACTATTTTTTTATGTCATGGCCAAACCCAAATATGTCTATAACCTGTCATGATCTCAGGCACCCAGATTTATGGTGGTTGTTTTTTTTAATGATGGTGAATTACCATATTAAATCAGGCTTTTACCCTAAATAACAGGAATCAGCAAACTATAGCTCTGTGGAATCCAGACTGCCATCTTTCTGTAGAAGGGTCTGTAGGAACACAATCACATCCCCTTATTCACACATTGCCTGTGCCTGCTTTCGAGCTGCAACAGAACCTAAAACATTTACCACCTGGCCCTTTGCAGAACAAGTTCACCAACCCATGATGGTATTTTGACTTTTAGCAAATCTGAATTTGTTGTTAAATCATGTTTCTCAGAGGGGTATACTGCATTTTAATGTCAAATTACTTTAAGCAAAATTTTTTTTTAGACTGTATATTAGACCATTTAATATAAGTGTTCTTCATTAGATGTTTAATTCAATTGACTCTCGTAGAAAATTATTATTGGGAACATTTAGTAAAATTTCTCTTCCATGTTTATTAGGACTCCTATACATCATAGATAAACGCATTAAGGAATACGCTAAGCAATTGTGATAAATAAAGTCAGAAATGCCTTTAATATGGTTATGCAGAGAAAGTTAACCCAAAGGTGTTACAAATGATCTCGTAGAGCCAAACCTTGAAAATGAGAAATAACTTCTAGCTTGCACCATCTAGAGGTGGAAAAAATAATTCCCCATGCACCCTGCAAATCTTTCACCTCTTTCTCTTTAGATCATGAAGTTGCTGTTTCAGACATGTGTATAATCCTTTTAACATGCTGCTGAATTCTGCTTCCTAGCATTTTGTTGAGAATATTTGCATCAATGTTCATAAGGGATATTGGTCTGTAGTTTTCTTTGCTTGTGGTGTTTCTATCTGGCTTTATATCAGGGTGAGGCTGGCCCTGATTGAGTTTGAAAGTGTTTCCTCTCTTCAATTTTTGGGGAAAGTTTGAAAAGAATTGGTATTAATTCTTTTGTATATTTTTGGTAGAATTCACCAAAGAAGCCATCAGGTCCAGACTTTAGTTGTTGTTGTTGTTATTGTTGTTGTTGGAAGATTTTTTTATTACTGAGTCAATCTCCTTTCTAGTTACATGAGAGCTGTCCTGAAAGTATCCAGCCATGTAATATAAAAAATAGAGGCATTTATGGCTGAATATTTTCCAGACAGCCCTCATACCCGTATTTTCCGGCGTATAAGACGACCGGGCGTATAAGACGACCCCCTAATTTTACAGTTAAAACATAGGTTCAGGCCTATATTCGCTGTATAAGACTACAGCCTCGGAAATGGGGGGTAGTCTTATACAGCGAATATAGGCCTAAACCTATGTTTTAACTGTAAAATTAGGGGGTCATCTTATACACCTGGTCGTCTTATATGCCGGAAAATACGGTATATGTTTGTTTAAATTTTGTACTTCTCCATGACTTAGTCTTGGTAGGTTTTGTGTTTCTAAGAATTTGTTCATTTCATGTAGGTTATCCAATTTGTTGGCATATATCAGTCTTCTATAATCGTCTTTACTTCTGTAGAATCAATAGTCATGTCCCTACTTTTATTTCTGATTTTAATAATGAGTCTTCTCTTTTTTTTCTTAGTCCATATAGCTAAAGATTTGTCAATTTTGGTGGTATTTTCAATGAATCAACTTTTCGTTTCATTATTTTTTTCTCTTCTTCATTTTATTTATCTCTGCTTTAATCTTTTATTTCCTTTCTTCTGCTAAACTTTGACTTTAGTTTGTTCCTCTTTTGTAGTTCCTTAAATTGTAAAGTTAGGTTGTTGATTTGAGATGTTTCTTATTTGTTAATGTTTGCTTTTATAGCTATAAATTTTCTGTTAATACTGCTTTCACTGTGTCCCATAAGTTTAGATTTGTTGTGCTTTTGTTTTCATTTGTTTCTAAGTGTTTTCTAATTTCACTTGTGATTTCTTCTTTGATTTATTAATTTGTTTAAAAGTGTTGTTTAATTCCACAATTTTGTGAATTTTCCAGCTTTCCTTTTGTTATTGATTTCTAACCTCATTTCATGTGTTCAGAGAAGATATTTTGTATGGTGTCTACCTATTAAAATCTATGGAGATTTAGTTTATGGTCTAACATATGGCCTATCTTGGAAGATGAAGGATGTGTATTCTGCTGTTGTTGAGTAAAGTGTTTTAGATGTGTATGTCTGCTTTTAACGCTAAAAAAAAATAAATAAGGATTGTTGTTTTTTATGACATGAGTATTATTAATTTCAAATTTTATTTTATTGTAGGTTGAGATTTGCTTTATGGTTTAGAATGGGAATTGGTAAACTGTAGCCCATTGGGCCAAATGTGGCTTGCTATTTGGTTTTATAAATAGTTTTACTGGTGTACAGATATTCATTTATTTATAAATTGTATATTTTCCAGTTCATGGACATTGAGTTCATATTTTTATGAACTTGTTTAATTGTGTTTTTCAGATCTTTATGTATTCACTGATATTTTTCATCTGCTTGGTTTAAGTTACTGAGGGGTGTATTAAAATCCTCCCCTGTGATGTAATTTTGTTAACTAATCCATATATGGCTGTCAATTTGAGTTTTATATATATTTTAAGTCACATTATTAGGTGTATACAAGTCTAGAATCATTACACTGGGCTCACCAGCACCCACACCAACAGCAGGAGTTCTGATCCTCATCTCAGCTTTCTTGGACCAGAGTCCACAGTATACTTTCATTTATATCAAGCCTGGTGGTATCTAGCAGAACCTGGAAGGAGAGATCATCAAGAGTTTTGAGCAGCACAGAGGCGGGCCTCCCATGAGGGAGGCCCCCAACCCGGCTCCCGCCCTGCATGGCCCCTGACCCACCTGTGTGGAATGAAATCATGTCAAAAAACTGATAATGTACAACTATAGAGACTGCTCTGGGCCCTCGTGCTCCTCTCCATCTCTTTCTGTCTCTCTCTCTGTCAAAAATAAAATAAATCTTTACAAAATAAAAGAGGTTTGAGCAGAAGAGATTCTGCTTTGCATCAGAGAATTGTCGTGATGTATCTAAGAAACATTTAAAACAGCATTACACTGACCTGAGACAGACCTTCTGAAGGGCATGTACTCAGTTGTGATTGTCTGGGAAGGGCTGGAGGCATTTGAGTTTAAGTTGGCAGACACGTTATTGTTTTTTCCATTCCTTAAAATTATGTATTTATTATATGTCTACTGTGTACCACGCTGGGCTTCATCAGCAAAGATGAAGACAAATTCCTTAACAATCATGAGTCTTTTTTTTAACGATTTTATTAAAATATAGTTAATATACAATATCATCAATTTCAGGCATACACCATAGTTATTCAACATTTATATACCTAAAGAAGTGATCGCCATGCTAAGTCAAGCAACCATCAGACATTGCACCATACTATCACAATATTAATGATGCAATGGGCATGCTGGGATAGCTCAGCAGGTTGAGTGCTTGACTTGCAACCATGAAGTCAGGGGGTCAAATCCTGGCCTCGGCCCGTGCACACCCATGTGCTGAACTGTGGCACAACTGCTAACAGTCAGGATGACTCCACGGCGAGGGTTCTTGCCTCCCATGTGGGAGGACCCTGGTTCAGTTCTTGCCCTGCGCAGCCCCAAATCCATATGTGTGGAATGAAACTATGTCACAACTAATGATGTATGACTATGAAGACTGCTTTGGGCTCTTCCCCCTTCTCTCTCTCACCTTCTCTCAAACAATGAAATAAATCTTTTAAAGAAAAAAAAAAATATTGCAATGAACATGTAGATGCACATGCCCTCTCAAAGTAGCATTTGGGGTCTCTATAGATAAATACTGAAAAGTGAGATGACTGGGCCCTTGTCTCTTGTCATAGCCTTGTTTTAAAGTCTATTTTATCTGGTATAAATATTGCTACCCCAGCTTTTTAAAAATTATTTCCAGGGGAAGCCAGGATGGCTCGGTGGGTTGGGCGCTCACTTTGCAGCACCAGGGACTGAGGATCGAGTCCCAGCCCCGGCCCGTGAGGACCCATGTCCTGAACTGGGGAGTGCCCCCAGTTCAGTTCTCACCAGGGTGAGACCCCGGCCCAGTTCCTGCCCTGTGCAGCCCCACGCCCACCTGTGGAATGAAACTATGTGGAAAGACCAATGATGTGCAACTATGGAGACTGTTCTGGGCCCTCCCCCTTCTCTCTGTCTCTGTCTCTGTATCTCTCTCTCTCTCTCTCTCTCTCTCATCAAAAACAGTAAATAAATCTTTTCTAAAAAATCATTTCCATTTTCACAAAATCTCTTTTTCCATCTCTTTACTTTCAGTCTGTGTGTCTTTTGATTTGAAGTGAGTATCTTGGAGACAGTATATGTAAGGGTTTTATTTTCTTATCCATTCAGCCATCCTATCTATGTCTTTTGATTGAAGTAATTATTCCATTTACATTTAAAGTAATTTTTGAGAGATAGATATATAGTTATTGCCATTTTGTTATTCACTTTTTTTGTTTTTTTCCTTGTATGGGTTGTGTGTGCCTTTTTTTTTCTTTCTTTTCTTTTCTTTTTCGAAGAGAAGGCCCTTTAACATTTCTTATAATACTGGTTTGGTGTTGATAAACTCCTTTAGCATTTTCTTGTCTGGGATGCTCTTTATTTGTCCTTCAATTCTAAATGATAGCTTAGTTGGGTAGAGTAATCTGCGCTATAGGTCCTCACTTTTTATCACTTTGAATATTTCACACCAATTTATTCTGTCCTGAAAAGTTTCTGTTGAGAAATCAGCTGATAGTCTTATGGGAACTCCCTTGTAATTAACTAACTGCTTTTCTCTTGCTGCTTTTAAGATTCTCTCTTTGTCTTTGATCTTTGGCATTTTAATTATGATGTGTTTTGGTGGGGGCCTATTTGGTTCATCTTGTTTGGGACTCTGTACTTCCTGGGTTTATGTCTATTTCCTTTACCAGGTTAGGAAAGTTTTCTGTCATTATTTCTTCAAATTGGTTGTCAATTCCTTGCGCCCTCTCTTTTCTTCCCAGTAACCCTGTGATGCGAATGCTGGTGTGCTTCATGTTGTCCAGAAGCCCCTTAAACTCTCCTCATTTTTTTGGATTCTGTGTTCTTTTTGCTGTTCTGATTGGGTGTTTTTTGCTACCTTCCCCTCTAAATTGTTGATTTTTTTCTCTGCTTCACCTAATTTACTGTTGATTCCCTCTAATACAGGTGAACTGGGCAACACAGCGGGAGGTGTGTGGCAGGCAAGTGAGCAAAGCTTCATCTGTATTTATAGCTTCTTCCCATCATCACATCACTGCCTGAGCGCCACTACCTGTCAGATTGGCAGCAGCTTTAGATTCTCATAAGAGCATGAACCTTATTGTAAACTGCACATGGGAGGGATCTGGGTTTCACGCTGCTTATAAGAATCTAACGCCTGATGATCTGAGGTGGAGCTGAAGTGGTGATGCTAGTGCTGGGGAGCAAATACAGATGAACATTAGCAGAGAGGTTGGACTGCACAGAGACCGTCATAAATCAATTGCTTACAGACTCATATCAAAACCCTGAAAGGGAGGGGATACTGGGCTGGCTTAGAGAGTTGAGTGCTCACCTTGCACCTGGGGTATGAGGATCAAGTCCCTGCCCCGGCCTGTGCAGACCGGGTACCCCAGGTATATCTCTTGTGTGGATATTATGTACCCTCCTGTTGTTGGTTGCTGTTTGCATGTCAATGAGAGGAATTGACCTTTGGGCTGATCGGTTGTGAGGACTGGCCCTGACTACAATGGAGATGTGGTGTAGTGTGGAACTGGAATAAAGACAGACATACAGACAACTTACCTTTTAAAATTCTATTCAAGTCTCATCATGTTTTTTAAAAACTATGTCTCTGTCTCTGTCTCTGTCTCTCTCTCTCTCTATATATATATATTACACTAGATATACTGTTTAATTTTATTTTTTAATCATGTGGTATCGAAGAATATGCATGTAGTATGCTTCCACTTGTGTTTTAAGAAAAAGGGACAGATATGTGTTCATAATCACTACTTTTATACAAATAAAATACTTCTGGAATAATATATCGGTAACTCTAGGGAAAGAGAATAGAAAACTAGGGATCTGAAGTAGGAGAACAATGCTTTTATGTTGCTTAAATATTTTACTCTGTGTGTGTGTTCTTTAAATTTAAAAAATATACCTAAATTTTTTTTTATTGTTAAATTTAATGGGGTGACATTTGTTGGTAACAATTAGATAGTTTCTGGATGTACAAGTCCACATCACATCACCCATGCATTGCATTATGTGCCCACCTCCCAGAATCAGGTCCCCCTCCACCACCATACATCCTGTGCTCACTTAATTTTTTTTTAAGATTTATTTTATTGTTTTTTTGACAGAGACAGAGAGAGACAGAAGGGGGAGGGCCCAGAGCAGTCTCCATAGTTGAACTTCATCAGTATTTTTTTGTTTGTTTTTTTTTTTGACATGGTTTTATTCTATGCAGATAAGTGGGGGCCACACAGGGCAGGAGCTGGGATGGGAGCCTCCAGTATGGTAGGCATGCCCCCTTGAGACTGGAGATGAACAGGGGGGGTGGGGGCAAGAACTGAACTGGGGGCTTCCTGCATGGGAAGCACACCACAGTTCAGCACGTTGGTCCGCATGGGCCGGAGCCAGGATTTGATCCTCGGTCCCCAGGACTGCAAAGCAAGGGCTTAACCCACTGAGCCATCCTGGCTTCCCCTACCTAAATTTTTTGAGGGGTTTCTGCTTCTAGTTTCCACTGAAAATGCATTAAACTATACATAGTTTGTTACAAGTTGCAGCCATACTTCTTTTGGGTTTACACAATCTTCTCTAAGGAACTTGTTTAAGTGCTGAACTTGAACCTTGAAGCTTCATGAAGGTGAGCCTAAACAAGGTGCCAAAGGGTTTACCAGAGTTACTGCAGAGGTAGGCAGAAGCAACATACTCTTTGAGTTTATTATCTGCTTTCTCTAACAGCTCTAAGATATCATCTTAGATACTCATTAGAGAGGAAATGGCTGACTCATCAAACATCTCATATCCTCCTTGGTAAAACTAGGTATTCCCCCTAAAAGGATGTATCTGCAACTGAACTGATAACAACAAATACATTTTTGGTTTAAAATGGTGATCTTTTTCTCTAAATAAAAAATGAATATTCATTTGAGTGAGTTTAAACTGTAAGTACTAGCATAGAAATATCTCCAAACATATAATGAAAAAGCTCATTTTAGGTAAAAAGTTTAAAGCTTAAAGTAATATTTTATAATAAGAATATGCCTATATTATTTGTTTAATTTAATAAAGTATTGTTCATTGCCTAAATTTCGATCAATACACAAAAGTTTAGAAGGAAAATTGAAAATGAATCATAGCACTTTCCCACAGAAATAATTCCTGTTTCCATATTAGTAGACTTCCTTTCAGCTCCTCCCTTCCTTCCTTCCTTCCTTTTTTTCTTTCTCTCTTTCATCAGTCTGTTATACTGTCATCTGTATACACATAAAGATACATAGTATGTGTTTCACTTGTAATTATGCTTTACTTTCTTAGCATTATATCACAAGCGTTCTTCCATGTCAACAAATATTTGAAAACACAATTTTAAATGTTAAATAATATTCCTTTATATGGAAATAGCATCATTTATTTAGCTATCTTCCTATTTTTGTACATTTTCACTTTCTGCTATATAACCTGATGAAAACCCTAATATGCAAAATTTATCTTTATCTTCAGTCATTTCTGTTGGAAATTTTTCTATAGGTAGAATTACTGAGTTAAGAAACGTGTACATTTTGAAGTAACTTTAAGGTATAGTATTTCCTCAAAAAGTGGTTGTACTAATTGTCGTTTTAATGCCCACTCTTACTGAAGCCTATAGGAATACCTATTTTTCTCATATTGAGGCTGGGTATAACCCTCTTTGAAACTGTACTACACACATACACCCTTTAAATGTAAATGCCTTTTCATTTAATGTCTTCTAAAGTGAAAATATCTCTAACAATTAAAATTACCCAAATTTTTAAATTAGATGTTTATTTTCCATGTGTATTTCTACATCTTTAACATGTAGCATTTATACTTATTCCCCAAAGAACCATCGTTATTTCATTTCTGAGATATACTTGTGTTTTTTCTAGGTGTTGAAAGAGCAAGTACACAGAACTACCACAAGAGGGCCCTAACACACAAGCTATATCAAAATCGGAACAGTATTGGGTTTAAGTCAGCACGAGTCAGATCTTTGTTAATTCTGCTTTATGAGCTTCCAAACAATTGTCCTGGCCTTTCATAAGAAAAGGCCCTCTGACGTTGACAAAAATGATTGACAAGACCAGGACCAGTAGCTCAGTAATCCAGAAAACTAGGCATTGAATGGTTGAACTCTCTACTTCACCAGTGACCTTTCTTCACTTCCCTGCCAAAATGTCATATAACTTGAATCATCTTGTTCCATATCTTGTTTCACTCTCAAATTTCAAAAGAAATACAACCGCCTTAAAGCTGGCCATGCATTTGATTGTTCAGCAAATATTCATTATTCTATTCATATTTAACACGAAGAATGACAGGCTTTTTTTTTTTTTAACTCAACAAAATAATATTACCTGCTATGTGCCCACTTACTGTCCTATGTTCTGGGAATATAATGATGAAGAAAACCAGATGCTGTTCCTGGTCTTGGAAAGCTCACACCTGCGACATCCATCCTAGCACCTCTAAGCAGACTTTCAGGAGATTCACTCCAACAACAGATGCTTTTGCTTCACTGGGAGACATCAAGTGCCACCCACACAAGATGTGTCTGCTGCTCTAAGGTCCAGCGCCTTGTCTCCAGCACCTTGAACAGACCACGATCACTCTCTGTGTCAAACTAGCCATGTATGATACATGATGTAATAATTGCTTCAGAAAAACTTTACAATATAATATACATATACCATAAAGAGATCAAATTATACAGAACTATGAGTAACAAAAATGAAAGCCATCTATAATCACAATCTTTACAAATAGGTACGGTATTTAAAACCCCTTTTAGGAAGCTGGGATGGCTCAGTGGGTTAAGTGCTCGCTTTGTAGCGCGGGGGACCGAGGATCGAATCCCAGCCCTGGCCCGTGCGGAACCATATGCTGAACTGGGAGCTCCCCCAGTTCAGTTCTCTCTCTGTCTCTGTCTCTGTATCTCTCTCTCTCTCTCTCTCTCTTTCTCTCTGTCAAAAACAGTAAAATAAAAATATTAAAAATAAATAAATAAAACCCCTTTTATAGACATACTATTACTCATGTATGCCTACACATTGGACAAGTACTTATTGCTCACTGTGTAG
>PVKE010018943.1:0-29013 GCA_004027555.1 Craseonycteris thonglongyai
TCCCTAGCTTGTCGTGCATTCTTTCCAAAAATTGGGACTTTTTTAAAACGCCGCGGGACGCGGGACAAATTGTTAAAAATCAGGACTGTCCCGCCAAAAGCGGGATGTCTGGTCACCTTACAAAAGCTACAGGCTTCCAATTATAACATGCAAAGTCCTGGTGATGTCATGTACAGCAGAGTGTCTACAGTCAATAATACTATACTGTATCTTTGAAAGTTGGTAAGAAATTAAATCTTAAAAGTTCACAAGAAGAAAACTGTAAATATGTGAAGCGATATGTTAATTAGACTTATTGTGGTAATCGTTTCACAATATACACAAATATCAAATTTTTATGTTATATACCTAAAGTTAATAGTTAGATGGCAAATATATATCCCAGTTTAAAACAAAAGAAAAAAAAGAGAGAGAGACAGACAAGTATGGAAATTCTCAGAACAATGATTTCCAAATGTTCTATAGACTAGAGCTCAATTGCTTTCATGAGATCACCTGGGATATACACTATTTACATATGTCCTTCCCCCTTTTTTGACATGAAATACTTTTCCACAAAGAAATTGCTTGCCAAAGAGCTTGTTAAATGATGCATTCCTGATTCTTACCTTCGGGGGTTTAGACTTAGCACTGTGGATCTTGGGAATATATGTTTAAAAAGGGCTGCAAGTGACTTTTATGCTCCCCATATTCAGGAGACACTCATTTAGGACACCATGAAGAGAATAATCTTGGGCAGAGGTAAGAACACCTTTTATTTTCAGACAGGCAAAGATTTAAGTACAGGTGTTGACTCAGACCTATTTAATGGCTAGAGAAGGTTGGCTTTAGTATGTCATCTGCTCAGAGGAGTGGGAAAATTTTGTGTCTTGTCTAGAAACATCACTTCAGAGCCCAGGAGTGTAATCATCTGAGAGCAATAATGATCGACACAACTCTAAAAGTACCCCTCTCCCCAAGACAGGGGTTTGTTTAAACCAAGGGAGGAAGGGGGCTACAACTTGGAGACTAAATGCTATAGAGGCTGTGTCTCCCCAGTTCCATCTAGAGCAGGGGAAGTCAGGATGAAGTAGGGGTCACAGAGCCCACCTTAACTGGAACCAACAAGAGCCTTTTCAGGAACTACAGCAAAGAGACGGGACTGTGTCAGGACTCTACTCCACTGGGTGACCCTCTTTGGGGAACTGAGAGGATGGGGTTCAAAGAGGCACAGGTTAGGAGAGACTCATAAGAAAACTACCAACTGGTGAGAAACCTCCATTCTGTGTCCCCTTTATGTGAGTCTGCTTCATCTCTGCTTGAATCACAGTCTTCTCCGAGTGCCACCCACGCAGTTCCAGTTACCTGGCAGGCTTGAGATTATTCGTCAAGAATCGTCTTCTGTGAGACTTCCCCTGACTCCCAGAGACCAGTTTTTTCTTCCTCGATGTGTCTGATGCATAGTGTCTATGTCTGCCTTTGCGGTGTATACCACATTACACCATTTCCCCCTAGTAGCTTAGGAGGCGTCGTATAGATTCTCAATAAGTAGCCACAAATTAATAAAGGAATAAGCTGAGTGATAGTGGGAGTCAGATATTATTGTGAAGCAGGGAGGGCCTGGGGAAAGAAGTGTTATTGAAGGCAGGCAAGAATGCTGCATGACTAATCGAGAGGTGTCTACAGCCATTAGCATCAATGACCTAGGCCTGAGAGCATGGAAGTCACAAATACAATTTTATCCCAGGTCATTTAAAAATGATCGAAATGTTCCTAAAGTCTAGTGGGATAAGCTTGCTTGTCCTGGGTGCAATTACCAAAGGAATTTGAATTTCAAGATAATTATGCCTCCTGTTTTTTACATACCAGTAAAACACAAAATCCTGAGTAGGAATGGAGCTTTCCCCTCCAAGATAGACAGCCAGGTGATCTGTGTTTAGCTGAGCATCATGTTTCAGGAATCTCCCATCATGTCATCTGGCCTTGTTCTCCCTCAGTAGATAGCAAATCCATGTGTGTTTCTATGCAATTGTAGTTGGCTTACATGTGATACATGCTTACAAGTCCCATGACTATGATTACATAGTATATATACAGGTAATCTACCAGGAGATCTAAGTCATTGCCTTTCAACAAGAGATGTGAAATCAAAGAATGTCAGAGATCACATAACACAAAATTCTCACTTTGCCGAAGAGACAGCTGAGCCTGGAGATATTATACAAGCTTGAATTATTACATATTCATTTAACCAATCCAAGAGTCATTAAATCATTGAAAGAAATATTTCAGTGACTCAGTATCCAAACACATAAAGGTGTTATGTATAAAGGTGAATGACACAGTCCCTGACATAAAGAATGTCATGATTTTCTAGGGAACAGACATAAACAGTAGTACGCTGCCAGTGGAGTGTATACTTTGGTTAAATCTTTGGAGAACAGCTTGACAATATATAAATTTTTAAAAATGATTTTTGTCCTTTAATTCCATTCCCAAGAATTAACCCAGTGGAAATAAACTTGGATGTAAGCAAAGATTTAGCCACAAAGTATTCTTTTTTCTTCTTAAATAATAGTGTTGCTTATGAAAGTGTTGCTAGGTTTCAGAATAAACTACGGTTTATTATATAGGAAATTCTTTGCAGCCATTGAAATGTATGTTAAGGGAGAATATTAACCCAGAGAGACTATCATGACATGTCATTGAGAAGGCAAAAGAGTAGATACCATTGCAATTTATGTGTTAGGAGACTATTTTTTTTTAAGTATATCTTTATTTATACCTAGAAAAAAAAACCTCTCAAAGAATTAACAGTAGTCATCTCCAAAGGGTAAATGACAGACAGTGTTCTTTTTTGTTGCTGTCGTTCCTGTTGGCTGCATTTTCTAAATGTCTTACAATGAGTGCCCATTTGCTTTCAAATAAGAAAGAAAAAGTAATTTCTGAAGGAAACACATATCTGAATATCAAGGCAGCACTGAGTTCCTGGAAATCTGCATCTGTCCATGTGGAGCCAGAGGGTTGAAAGATCTAACCGGTACTGACCCACTAATTAGCGATTGTGTGTAGTTGCTTTTCACCGAATTTTCCAAATTATTATATATAAGTACTTTTAAAAAAATTTTACGGCAGAAAGCCTAGAACAATGTTTTCTCTAAATCAAGCCGGCCTAGCCTGCAGCCCATAGGCCACACAGGCCCAAGATGGCCTCAAATGTGGCCCAACACGGACTCGCAAACTTTCCCACAACATGATGACATTTCTCTGTGATCCTCCTCCTCGCTCATCAGCCATCGCCAGTGTCAGTGCCCTCCATGTGTGGCCCAACACAACCCCTCCTCTTCCAATGTGGCCCAGGGAAGCCAAAAGATTGGACACCCGGCTCTAAATCTTCATGAGGAAGAAACAAGCAATGAGTAAATACTTCAGAATCAAAAATACTGGTACTTAAAAAAGTTGTCCAGAGCAGGAGAATGCAACTCTGCCCATTCTTTTGTGCCAGCCAGAGTTATGAATGTTCTTTCGGGGATCCCCGTGTCCCCACAAGCTTCCAAGGAGACTGCCAAACCACCAACTAACTGTCTGGTATTCAGTCCTGGGCAAGTGTTTGGATGGCTTCTATTCTTTGAAAATTGGTAACTCAGGCAGACGTGCTAATTCTTCATGAGGCCGAACAGTCAATCCTCCAGAACATCTCATTTTCCAATCGTCCGGGTTAGACAGGTATTCACTGGTTATTAGATCTCACTCATGTCTGTTCTTAACAGTGTGCTCTCACTCTGTTAGGGAGGTGTCAGCATGACACCAAAAGGGTGAACTGAGACAAATTCACTGGGGATGCTGGCCAAGGTCAGAGTGGAAGCCAGATTTAACTTGCAAAGACCTCCAGGCACTCAGACAGATTAAATTAGAACAGGCCTGAGTCCATGCTCGCCTCATTTACTTAGTTGGCAGGAGGTGCTTTATTTTACAGACATCACATAGCCATCATAGAAAATGTGGTCTGTTTTTAAAGTGCCACACCCTGTTGGAGAGAGAGTCTGGCTTCTTAAAGGATGTAGTATAGTCGAAGGGGCATAGAAAGAGGCAAGAGGCAGAGAATGAAGAGCTATTGACCATCTCCGGGAATCTCATATAACTTTCTCCCTTGAATCCTCGTTGATCCCCATTCTTATCCCTTTCAGGGAGTTACTCTGATTCCCATTTTACAGATGAACAAATTGAGGTTACGTTTCAGAGAGTTTAAAACTGTCCGTGTATGGTTGCCTAGTTAGTGAAAGGGCAGCAACAGAATTCAGACCCAGGTTTATCAGCTCCCAAAGCCTATGCCTTTTCCAGAGCCCCTGCTGTTTCTGAAGCTCAAATAGACTGAATATCATCATGTCGTGTTAGACTGAGAAGGAGGCAGAGAGATCAAGTGACAGGGAAAGCTGGCGTTTAGACCGTGAAAACCTACAAAGGTGTCACACACTTTCCTACATTGATAACAAGCAGCGGAGCCTGGGAGCTGCTGTGGTCAACAGAGGAGAATCTATCTGCTCAGGTCACGTGCATCCTTGCAGGCAGCTAGCTACTCAGTAGAACGGTCACTCAGCGAAGTTGGGGAGCGGGGGGCCCTTATCTCTGGTGCTGAGTGGACCTGCTCCTTGCAGTTCTGTAGGAGGAACCGATGACACCCAGGAGATCAGCCTGGAGTAGCATGCTGCACACCTTCCCCCTGCTGCCTGCCCACTCCCAACTTCTCCACTCTCTTTGTTCTACAAGCTTCTGCTTTGGCATCTGCCTCAGCTCTGGCTTTGGTGATTCACAATCTGTGATCCTACCATCAGAGATTTGCTTCATTGGCCGGGAGTCATGGTGGGAGGGGCGTCATGGTGGGAGGGGCTTGCCCTTTACACTCTGATTTGGAAAATCAGGACTGAACTCCTGGCCACCAACTTCACTGACTTCTAACATATAAGTCTGCTGAAACAGTTCAAAGAATCTGTGAAGGAGAAAAGAAAAGGAAAACAGACCAAAGAGGTGCTGCTTTTGCACAACAACACACCTGTGAACAAGAGCAATGTTGAATTGGCTACTCTTCGTGACTGTGGCTTCCAAACCACTCTCCTGCCAGACCTGGCTTCGTCTGATTATTTTTCCCAGATATAAAAAAACAGCTTCGAGGGAAGAAATTTACAGATGACAAAGAGGTCAAAGATGCAATTTCAGCATATTTTGAGTGCAAAAACAAAACATTTTCCTTTTGAGGGTATAAATAAACTTATGGAGAGATCTGAAAAGTACATTTGGGTTAAAGGTGAATATATTGAAAAGAAAAAACAACAAATAGTTATTTTTTTAACCTTTCTTCCCTTTCACTTTGTGAATTTCTTGACCACCCCTCATATCATATAATAATAGCAATAAACAGCTGTCCCCTTGCCTTTTTCTACTCATTATCTCCCTTGCCTTCACCTCTCTGCAGTCTGGGGTTTGAGATAAGGACATGTGGAGAGAGAGGGCTTTCAGATGCCCTGCTCTTTGGGAGCTCTGCTTCTGTCCACTGCTGCTGCTTCCTCCTTTGACAATTGTCATCACCATCATCACTTTCACAGGAAGATGAGCCAGGGACAGGGAAGAAGCAAAATGCAAATCCCTCTCCATGTTTTTTGTATCCCTGACTTTTAGAAGGAGGCTAAACGCTATTAATGGAAGTGAGGATGTATGTGGTTTTTGTTTATGATATACCTACTCTAGACAGTACACGGAGGGTTCACACATGATACCTGACTTCCTGGACCTTGCTGTCCAATGCGGGTGAGGTCGGTATCAGCAACTCAGTTCAGGAATGTGATCCATGTTATAATAGATGTATGCCCATCTCCTCCAGGCATTAGGAGCCACAGACTGTGTCTGTCTGTCTGTCTCTCACATTTCAGCTATAGAGCGTTCCTGGCCTGTCCCTATTGAAGTGGCAATTTACTACACATCGGGGAAGGACGCTAGGCCTCTTAACTTCTGGAGTTTTGCCTCTAGTGAATTAATTCCTAGATGGTGGTGGAGAACTTAATGGCAAGTTGCTGTTGTTAGCAAGGAGTGACAGATGTAGAGATAATTTTGGATTGTGTTAATGTCCTGAGAAACAAATGAGCTCCTGTTGACATAATACCTGATTTCAATAACGGATTACAGCATCTTATGTTTCCATGTTTTCACTGGAAAGCTCCAAGCCTAGAGCAAGTGGTGTTCTTGTGAGACCCGATATCACTGTAATCCCAAGAGCTGGCGTTTTCCCTCTGATTAAAAAAGAAAAACATCAGCGTTTTCTTTCTGTCTGATCAAATTCCTAAGAATGCAAGTATTATACTTGAACGATTTTTATAAATCAATACCATCATGCCAAAATGTATCCTGTGGTAACAAAAATAACTTCAACTACTTGTTTGTTAGAATATCTGTTCCTTTTTTTTGGCTTCGTAACATTAATAATGATCACAAACTTATTTGAAAGAAAATGTACCTGTGTTTTCAGTCATATGGATCACCTGGTATTAGACATGAGATTAAAAAATAGCCCACGCTGCCTGTAGCTACTAAGCCCTCAGACAAATGGAAGGAGGACTGACTCTGGGTGGTGAACACACAATACAACTCATAGATGATGTATTGTAGAAATACATGTACATTATCCCATGTTACCCCAATATATCTAATAAATCAAAAAACATCAGGAGTAAAGAGCAAAGTTTGGAGAAAGAAAATGGGGACAGCCTATTAAACATCAGAATTTCTATTTGCAGAGTGTCTTCTATATGCTAGGAAGTTTCCAAATATATTTTAAAATGTTTATTTTATACCAAACTTGTCCAACCTGTGGCCCAGGACGGTTTTGAATGTGGCCCAACACAAATGAGTGAAGTTTCTTAAACTATGAGATTTTTTTTTTTGTCCAAAAGGTTGGACACCACCCCTGCTTCACAGTCTAAAGTAGAAGTTTGTTATCCCCTTGTTATAAGGATAGAGACTGAGGCCCACAGAGATTAAGTGATTCATCAGAGTCTTCAGAATGAGTTGCTCTGGCTGAGCTAGGGTCCATACCTGAACGTGTACGGCTTCAAGTCTGCAACACTGAAGCTGGTTTGAGTCAGCATACTAGGGGCCCTGGGCCTGAGCCAGCTCACCGTCACGGTGTTTCATTGTGCTTGCTCAGCACCAGCGTATGCTTTTGCCCGTTAGCCATTTTCACTCTATTAAACCTGGTTCTATATATCATGCATTTATTTTTGCTCCCTGGTTCTTTGTAGCATTTAGAGTTTATGATCTCTGTCCCTGGTGTAATGGAATGATCAGGAGCTTTGGAGCCAGATCTGTCAAGCATTTCAGCCGGGGCCCAGCCTATGACTAACAGTTTGTGCTTTGGGCAAAACTTTGAGCCCATTTCCTTCACAAAAATGGAACAAGCTAAACCTAGGTCATAGAGCTGTTGTAAAAATTAAAAGAAAATAAATGTAAAGTGCTTGGTCGTCTATAACTATCAGTGCCTGCTATGATCCCGTCCCATTCTCATCACCATCGTTTGTAAAATCATTCTTTAAAAAATTTCCACGTGTTCTCTTAGCTCTAAACACTGCCCCTAGAGAGAAGTGTCCCCCGAAGCTGCAGTTTCAGGGGCTACTGTAAGAGGATATTAGATTAGGATTCTTCCTGCCCCCATTTTTACTGAGGTATGGAATTGAAAGGTACCAGGTACCAAGGGAAGTATGAGACCAATTTCATATTTACGTGTGATAATTTATAACAGAAATATCCAACAAGCATCTTCATATTCCTTGGTCACTTAACCATATCAAAGATATTTTAAACAAGGAGGGGGGAGGTCATAATTGGGAGAGGTGGACAAGATTGGCGAGAAGGAGTTGGCTGGTGCTATGTCAAAAGTCTACCCCTCTCCTTTGCTTTAGTCCATGGGTATGGACTGCTATACAGCCCCCTGCAGAGCTCAATGTATATGTTTCTGTAGTCAATGGAGAGGTGAGCTCCATTTAACTGAGTCTGATTCTTAGGCAGGAAATCTACAGAACAGAAGTGCGATGACTGCGTTGGTGGCAGGAGCAGGGAAGGGTTGCTCAGATCATATTGATCCTCAGTCCTCCATCTCCTCCTGGAGTGAATGTGGGCCACATGGAGCAGCTGTCAATGCTTCATTCGTATCCCTCAGAGACCCTTCCTACTGACTTCTAGTTACTAGGAACTTGGTGCCTAGGGATTTTTCGAGGACTGGAAGCAGTCATGCTAATGCCTAGGGGTGACGTAGGCCGGAAGTGCAGGGAAATTCACTCCTTGGAACAATCTTCCAGGAAAATTGTCTTGATATGGGAAACTGAGATGTATTATACACCTACAAAGACTATAGCTCTCTTGCATCTAAGCTGCTATAATTCTGAGGTGCATATCCCACACCATTTCCCAGAGTTTCCCTGTGGGTTAAAGTCTAGTGGCAGGTGGCTTTGGGTGTACTCTTACTGGCTGTCTTCTCTTCCCTATATCATTTCCTCATTACTGAAGTGCTATTCTATGCAATTCCCAGATAAACTACTTGCATTCAAATACTTGCCTCAAGGTCTGCTTGTGGAGAAACACTAGGACAATTGCACTAGAGGAGGTCCAGGGAGGAACGTCCTTATGATCGGATTCTGAAACTACAAAGCCAGGTCACAAAATGGCCCCAGTACTGGCAGTGATAAGAGGTTTTGATAATCCCTAGCATGTTGAGCATCACAATTATGAATACTCTTTTCTGTGGTGGGCTAGAATGAGACATAGGCTTTTTAAGACTATGATGACCATGGTAATTAAGAGGACTGGGGACTGTGAATTGATTGCTTTCAGTTGCCCTAGGGAAACTGAAGGAAAAGCTTAACAGTCTCAATTCAACTAACCATCACATTATTCTCAGTGTGAAGCCCAGCAGACCTCTAATTCTGCATTCAAAGAGACCATGTTTCCTGGAGCCAGAGGGCAGAGGACAGCTGGAAATCACATCTGGACCTGAGTGTGAGGACGGTAGAATTGCAAAGACTTCTCTGCCCTGGCAAAGCTCTTGTGCTAAAGTGGGGAACTTGATAGGCAAGGAATGTGACTCTGAGACCTGAAATGGGGAGACTTGTGGCAAATGTGCTTGGGGATTATAAATTGACAAATTCTGCCAAACCCCTAGACCTATAGAAATGGTTCACTCCCCATCGACATAGTAGCAGATTCTCATTGCCTAGGAAACACAAGGAGGCCTCCCCTAAGCCAGACACCTCATAAGATACTATACTTGCCTACCTCTACCCTTCTCACAGATTCTAGAACAGTAACCAGGGTCAAAACTCAGCTTGAACTCCTGGAGAAATGCTTTTCCTGCTTTAAGTGAAAAAGGATCATTAACAAAAGAGGTCGAAGACTTGGCTACCATGTTATGGCAGAACCAGGGAGATTATACCGAGAATGGACTTCAAGAATGCTAGCCCAGCAGTGTGGACTGTAAGGACAGATAGAGAGATTTTTGAAGTGGAAACCTTCTCCCATGACGTCAGTTCAGTGTACTGGGAAGGACTCCAACAGTCGATTCTAACATGCTCTTAGTATCATTCCCTGAAGCTTGCAGAGGAATGACCTGCAGCGAATGAGATGCATTTGGTGTATAAATACTCAGCTTCTTACTCTCCAGGTGGGAATATTCTTAGGTGGGTATTAAATACTATTTTCCAGAGTTTCCCCTTAGGATTCAGCAGCAAGAAGCTGAAAGAAATATCAGATTCTTCGTGGGTGAAGAAAGGATCACCAGTAACAACTAAGCAAAGGGGTGAATATAAGCAGGTCAAGGAAGAAGTTCTCTATCCCGAGTCAACCCTGAACATCTAATGGGTCCCAGCCATCTTGGGATGCACCCAGTCTAAGGAACATTTTCTTATTTTTTACCATTTCCCCCTCTCCTTTGCTTTGATTCCAGCAACCCGTGGATGGACGAGATGTTTGGGGAAAAGAGGAGAAACCAGTTATTATTTCTTTTCATTGCTCTAGGCTTTCAATCTAAAGTAAGACCAAGCTATAAGGAAGTAGAAAATATAATTAGCCATTAAAAATTTTTTTTATAAGTGTCTTAGATTAGATTCTACCTACTGAATTGACATCCTAGGGCTCTACCCGCTAGATGCCAGTAGCCTGTTGTGACAATTAAAAATATCTCTAGACATTACCAAATGTCACAGGGCAGTGGAGGGGTAAGGGGGAGGATGGTGGTGGAAAAATTACTCCTGGTGTAAAAACATTGACCAAGACATACAACTTGCATCTGTGTAGTTAGGAAACAATGGTTCAAAGGAAGAAATGGACATCTTGAACCCTAGCCATAGTTTATGGCAATTTTAATCACTGTTTATTCTAAGTTGTTTTAATTTGACCAAGAGAGACTCTGATATGGAATGAGAGCACCAGGAATTCTCTAACAAATCAATCAATAGCAAATAAATGAATAAATAGGTCCCAGGGATCAATTAAGAAGGTTTGAAGGATAATAAACAGTTTAAATGAAGGTTCGTGTAAAGAAAGGAGAAGTGATCTTGCCCAGTTCAAGTATAGTTTTGGCTGTTGTCTTCTATAACACAAAAGTTCAGGGTTTGGGTCACAGATCTATTGGTGAGCACACAATGTTCAATGCTCTAGAAGAATCTGATGGAACACAGTGCTAGTCACTTATTCCACATTGTAGGTGGCTATTTCAATTTCTCCTCTTTCTCTTTTCCTTATGAAGCAAAGATTACTGTATTTGCTCTGAGAATCAAGAAGGCCTAATACGCCCATTGTTTTCAAATATTTATCTCTTATAATTCTTTTTTCCCCATTGTCTATGTGTCATTTTATGCTTGAAAATGAAAAAAGGAACAAGTAGAACGATAAAGAAACAAAAACTCATAGACGCAACAACAGTTTAGTGGTTACCAGAGGGTAAATGGGGAGAGGGATGGTGGAGGAAGGCAGGGGAGTCAAATATATGGTGATGGAAGGAGAACTGACTCTGGGTGGTGAGCACATAATGCGATGTATTAAGGGGGGGAAAAAATGGAAACACATGAAGCAATATCAATATGGCTTTAAAACAGTCTGGGAGTTATCAAACACAAAGTATGACTGACTAGGAAGGGAAAAATAAGGCAGCTAAGATTTCTTGCCATATTCTATGTTACTTTTTCTCTATAGCAGCTGCTACCAACTATGCTTTTTATTACCATCACAGAACATATGGGGAGAAAACCAGAGTGTTTCTGAGGAAGACAAAGCAACAATGAAGTAGTAGACCTGGGACGTTGAACAGGCACATCTAATGATGACATCAACTGAAACTTTGTTGGGGGGTTATTGATTTATTTATTTTACTGTGCCTTTAGAAATGGTCCAGAAATACTTTCTCTAATGCTGAATGAATAGTTGATAGGTATCATGACTTCGCAGATCACTTTTAGTTAAAAGACAGTCCTGCATCCTTTTGAATCAGAACACATTGCTGCTAAACATATGTATTAGTTTCCTATTGCTGTATAACATGGCAGCTTAAAATGACACTCATTTACTGTCTCACCGTTCTGGAGGTCAGACGTTTGGGACAATTAGGAAGGAGGCTCAACCAGGTTCTCTACTTCGAATCTCACGGGACTGAAATCACGGTGTTGGCCAGGCTGAGCTCTTATATGGAAGTTCTGGGAAATGATCCACTTCTAATCTCATTCAGGTTGTGGCAGAATTCAGTTTCTTGCAGTTGTAAGACTGAGGTCCCCAGTTCCTTGCTGGTTGTCAGACATTGTCAGTTTGTAAAGGGCACCCACATTAGTTTGCTCATGCTCCCCTCCACCTTCTAAGTCAACCACAGCACGTGGAATCGATCTTGTGTTTTGAATCTTTGACTTCCTCTTCTGCTACCAGCCATTGAAAATTCTCTTCTTTGAAAGGACTCACTCGATTGGATCAGGGCTACATGAGTAATCTCCATATCTCAAGGGCAACTATTTGGGACTTCAATGACATCTTCATAACAGTACATAGATTAGTTTTTGATCAGCTAATCAGGGGACTTAATCTTGGGAGACCATCTTTAGAATTCTTCTCACCACAACTGTCTTATATAACGCACAAGAGGCCTCTCACCACAAAGACTTGTTTGGCCCTGAATGCCAGTCTGCTAGGACTGAGAAACCTTGCTTAGGCATAGATATCCTTTTGTGTGTGGTGCAAATATCTTTAGCTTATCTTCCTCATGGAAGGCAGATTCCCAGGTTGAAGCTCTTGAAAGAAGCATACACTCCTAAGTTTTGGATCATGATCCAGAACTCTCATTTTCTAGGACCTGTTGGTTACAAAGATCTGATGACTTCTTTGACATCTGCTAATTCTTTTATCTTTACCCATCTACCTCTCTAGCTTCACCCCCATCAGTCTACCTAGCTTAGGTTTTTCTGTCCTTTGACTCACATGATATTTTATTTAAAAATATTAAGATAAGTGAAAAATGTTAGCATTCTTTGTCTTTGGCCAGATCATCAGAATGGGGTCATGTGGGGAACTGGAATGCTAGTTCCTGATTACAGACTTTTTCTTGCTGTTCCTGCTCTTCCTGAGGCTTGACGCGTGCTTCCTAGTGACATCCAAGTCTACGGATGTCACTTAGCATATTCATTCTCTGGGTAAGAACAACTTATAAACTTATAGCCTATTCTTCTTCAAAGACAAAGGAAAGAAACTGCTGGGATTTTGACCTGAAAATTGATGCCTTTACCTAACTCCTCTTCAGTTACCTACTGCTGTCTCGTGGGTTACCTCCATTGCTGCAGACTGTAAGTCCTCCAGCGCGAGACCCGGTCGCATCAGAGGCTGTGCAAAATGGCACAGACACTTTGAACACTCCTGGAATAACAGGTGGTTATTCTCTATAACAAAAGAATGAGGACAACGACAGCCTCATCACATATCCTGGAAGCTTGGTGTGCAATTATATACATATTGTAATCCTATTACCGGTACAACCTATTGTAAAGGGGTGCATGTTCCTCACTGGGAAAACCCAGTAACTCATTTCCCGGAGTCTAGAAAACAGACTGATGAGTGTTAAGTAGAATTATGTAAAGGTTTTTGTTTGTTTGTTTGTTTGTTTGCTTTACAAGGCAGTTTTTCTAAAGCATCTCTTTAAATAGCTAGATCCCTTTTTGGAATATTCAGAATTGAATTTGCTTTACAAAATGTTTAGACTCAACTTTTCAGGATCCAAAGGCGTCTACAAAAATGGGCTTGTGGATATCAGGGTCAGCGGACAAGTCTCACTGAGGGATCACGGGGAAAACATGGCTCACCCTCCCATCGCTGAGCGCTTCTAAGTCAGAACGTCTGAAAGGGGCAGGTGGCCTCTACAGTGCGTTCGGTGCCCTTGTTGCAGGCAGAAAGCTCAGCCAGCATCGGGGTCACTGGCCATCAGTGACTGTGTGACTCTGACAGCCAAGGGCATCAGTCTGTGCTCTGAGCAATCGTGCATTATTCAGCATGTACTGAATTATTCACTTATATGGGGACACCATTTTCTTAATTGAGACACTTATGAAGAGAAAGCTGATAACTCCCATTCATATAAATGGGAACAGAATAAGTTGTGGACAAGAAGAGGAAATGGAGAAGTTGGAGTAGGACTAGATAGGAATACAGTGTCAGAAGGAGGGGACCCCCCCCCCCCAGATCACAGACAATCTTTCCTCCCCATGTCAAACCCTCTTTCTTGCCAAACCCTCTGCTCGCAAATACAAGCGGATAGGTGGGCATCAGCCATTCCTGCTACCTCTCAAATCTGATGCGTAGCAGGAATAAAACAGCAATGTAATCTGTATCACTCAATTTAGCAAGTAAGTGTCTCACAGGCGTTGTGTTAGACTCAATAATGGGAAGAACACCAGACCCAGAGGGGAGAAGGAAATGCACATTTAACAGAACACCTAAGTGCCTTCAAAGACCGTACGTAGGCCTGCAATGTTTCTGCGTGCAGTTCCAGTCTGACTTCTCCAGTAGAAAAATGAGATACTTCGTTTTGAAGGCGGCTACTGCACCCAGACACACTATTCATGGTTTCCCAAGCGTTCTAAGCCAACCGTTGATTCATCTCTGTCCCTATGCAGGCAGGCTGATGAGACTGTTTCCGGGCGTTCTAGCCACTGTGCCGAAAGGCTCTTGTTAATGGGACTGAAAGGGCACCGAGCACTTGAACAAAGCACCAGGGCCGATGAATGGGGTACTCTGTAAGAGGCACAAGACTCAGAATCTTCATAGGACCGTTCGTTTCCATCTTACTCTGCCTTGCAAGCCTGGTGTGTGCTTTGTGCATTCACGAGTGTCCAGATTTTCAGGATAGAAGGAATGTTTCCTACCCTGAGTGGGTCTTGGGCCTGGAGCTGAGTGTGTGAGGGAAGGAAGAGGTGAGGGATGTGGGCAAGTGGAGTGAAAGGGAAGTTGGAGACCCCGATGTAAAAGAAGCATGATTTGGGTTGTTTGATGCTAAATACACCACCAGGTTTGGATTTCAGGTACCGCCTCGCTTGCGTTCAGAAATGCCCCTGTCCTCTGTCTCCTGTACGCAGCTTCCGTTCAGAATCAGGCCGACAGGCAGGAGCCGGGTGAGGGGCGAGCCTCAGCCACCCAGGGAGAAAATCTCACGTGTGCCCCGAGGGGCGATGGTTCTCTAGAGGGTAAAGATGTGCTCCCGGGACCAAGCAGGGAAGGGTTGAGTGTGAGGAATCCGGCCGCCGGAGACCTGAAGCGTCCACCCCGCCTAGGCATGGGGGTGCGGAGCTGGGGTGCTCCCAGGGGCGGGGTCGCGGTGCTCCTGGGGGGCGGGGGCCTGGGCAGGGAGCTGGGGACGTGCGTGGCACAGGCGCGCTCTGCCAGGACGAGCTGTTGGGGTATGAGGGTGGGTGGGGGCCTGAGGGGTGGCTTGGAGCCCTGGCGGTGGCTGCCTGACGTCACCGGCCTCTCTGGCAATAGGCTGCGAGCTGAGCTCCCCCGAAGCGGCAGCGGCGGCGGCGGCGGCGGCGGCGGCGGCTCGGTCTCCGGCCCCTTCAGTCCGCGCCTCCTGCAGCCGCCTCTGCAACCGCGCGGCGGGGCTCCCTCCCTGCAGCCGCGGGCGGCCCAGGTAAGGGACGCGGGGCGGCGGGGCGGCGGGGCGGCCTGCACCCGCGCCCCGGGCGGGCCCCGGCCCCGGCTCGCGCGCCGCCCGGCTGCACCGCAGTGCAACAGTTTGCAGCCGCCTCTCAGAGCGGCCAGGGGGCTCCGCGGGGCTGCCTGGCTCCAGTCCCGCGAACAGCCTCGGGGCCTCGGGCTGGGTCCGGAAAGACGGGGGAGAAGGGCTGGAACCCAAACTTTGCAGGCAGGGACCCCCCCCTTTCTGTTACCAGCCCCCCCCACAGAGAGAACCAGGATAGTGCCAGGTGGGGGGCGAGGGGGCGGCCCAGGAAAATGGCAAGAAGGGGGCGTTTGCGGGGATATTCGGTGCTTCGGCTGCTTTGGGGGGTGGGGGCGCAGCAAGGAAGAAGGCTGGAGACGGAATGGTGCGCCGCAGCCGTGACCGTGGACCGAGGCGGAGTGGGACTGTGGTGCCAGAGGACCCCCCATGGGACCCGGGACCCAGGGCCTCTGACGCCGTCTGGAGAGAAGGAGCCGGAGGAGGCGGGCAGGGAAGGGGCCGGGGGTGGGTGCTGGGAAGGGTGGGAGCCAGGCGAAGAGAATCCACTGAGAGGGCGCAGGAAAGGGGACAGGGAGGCAGCGCCCTGGGAAGCAGGAACCGCGAGGCGAGGCGGCTGCATGTCGGCGGTGATGAGAAAGTTGTGCAGGGCGCAGGCAGGCTGCCTTCTCTGCTGAGTAATCCGGCGCAGACCCCCTTCCCGGAGAGCGGCTGGCGCCCCAAGCTGGCGACGCTGGTGTGCGGCCCGGGGCGGGCAGGCCGGGGTCCCAGCGCTGCGGAGACCAGCCGAGGCAGCGCGCAGAGGACGGCTCTGCGGTGGCGCCGCTCCTGGCGGTGCCCCGCGCCCCCCTGGGCGGCAACCGGGACCCTAACGCAGCCTGTTCTCTTTGCAGCCTGGTGCCTCGGCAAAGGAAAAAGGGCGCGCGGACGGGCGCTCCAGGCGGCTCCCGAGAGCATCTCCTGGGCACCGCGCGCTGCCCGGCCGGCCGGCTGGCCCGCAGTTGCTCGCTCCGCTCTTGGCTCGCGCGCGCGCAGCCACTTCGCACCCGGGAGTGGTTTTGGGGTGGCGTGGGCTCCGTCTTGTGCCCGGCCGGTGGGAAAGGTGTGCCCCAGCGAGGAAGTCTGGTGGGCCCAGCCCCTCCCAGCCCAGCGCCGATGAGTGCCCGGGCGCCCAAGGAGCTGAGGCTGGCGCTGCCGCCGTGTCTCCTCAACCGGACCTTCGCTTCCCCCAACGCCAGCGGCAGCGGCCACGCTGGTGCCCGCGGCCCGGGCGCAGGCGGTGGCGGCACCTGCATTACGCAGGTGGGACAGCAGTTCTTCCAGTCCTTCTCCTCCACGCTGGTGCTGATTGTCCTGGTCACCCTCATCTTCTGCCTGCTCGTGCTGTCCCTCTCCACCTTCCACATCCACAAGCGTAGGATGAAGAAGCGGAAGATGCAGAGGGCTCAGGAGGAATACGAGCGAGATCACTGCAGTGGCCACCGCAGCAGCGGCAGGGGACGGCCCCCGGCCGCGGGCCAGGCCCCGCACCACGTGAAAGAAACCCGGCTGGAGAGGCAGCCCCGGGACTCGGCCTTCTGCGCCCCCTCCGAAGCCGCCTCCTCTTCGTCCCCTGGCCTCGCGTGCCAGGGTCCCTACGCCCCCCCACCTCCACCGCCGGCCCCCAGTCCTCAGGGGGCCCACGCAGCCTCCCCGGGTTTGGACACAGCGGGCGAGGGCCTTTTGCAAACGGTGGTACTGTCCTGATGGTCTCGCCCCTCGCCTCTCCCCCTGGTCTCCAGCCTCTTGGCCGGGCTCCCCCTGTCCTCTCCGTCCTGGCCTCTTCTTCCTTCTTCCCTGCCCTCCTCTTTCTGTTTCTCCTTCGCCGAGGCACTGTGCGGTATTTGTAAATATTGGGCGAGGACAGTCTCGGAAGAAGAAGGAAACGCTGATAATAACACTTTATTCTTCACATTTATAGTAAATGATTCCAATGCTAAGAACACCGTCCAAGCGCATGACAAATCACGCCATTTCTCACTGTCCATGAAGGATGCATCTCCCACCCTGCGCCCCCACCCCCCACCCCCAATAAGGAGAAGAAACCGCACAAGCTACCAAAGGGGTCACAGGCATTGACCCCGGAGCCAAGGCAGTGAGTGGAGGTGGCCCGGGGTGTTGTACATAGCTGTCAGGTTAAGGTTCAGTTACCTACGACCTTCCTCTCCACTCCCCTAGGCTTCCACTTTCCTTCAGCTTCCTTCCCTTCCCCTCCCCCACCCTCAGCCAGGCTCAGGCAGAGTATATGGTGAAGAAGACGTCTAGATTCAGCAGCAGCACTACAGGAGACTGACCCCGGGAAGCGTTCATGACACATGTCAGTCTCCAGTCAGCCCTCTCCTCTCACCCCCGTTAACGGCAGCTCTTTCCAGGACTGGGCATTCTCCTTAACTTTTAAGAGATGTCCCTCACTGGCCGAGCATATGTCTATGGAACACCTTTCCATGAGTTTCAAAACAAAAAAGGAAAAGAATCCACGGCTTCCGCTCCCTGCCCCATCCCCTCCTGGACAGCTTTGACTTGTGTGGCGTTTTCAGGATTCCCCGAGGACCCGGGAGCTGTCCAGCCAGGTGTGGTGCTGAAACGGCCTCCCAGAGCTGGTTCCTCACTTTCTTGGTTTGTGCAGGTCACGGAGGGGCTGTGTTGGAAACTGACTATTCTAGTTTTTGTTGTTGGTGGTGGTTTCTTCTTTTTCTACAGTTGAATCGGTGTGTGCCATTGGTTTTCTTATTTAATATTGCATACGTCACCTTTTTTGTGTGTGGGGGGGAAAAAAGAAAGTATTAGCTGATGTCCAGTACTGAAAGTGCAGTATCTAACCAACCAGAATGTTTCTGTTTCATTTCCAGAACAAGTACCCCTTTGTTATATGCTTATTATATTGGTACCAAATATAGAAGCATACTATAGTTCTGTTCTACGTCCTCCAAACTGTATATTCCTGTTCTTCATTTCCAGCTGTTGGTACAGTGGTCACCACTGGATGAGGAATTCAGTGCAGCAGGCCTGTTTCCAGACGTGTTCTTTTGTATCTTGCTCTGTAGTAGATGGTTATAAAAGGATAACATGTTTTTTTTTCTTTTGTGAATCACAACAGAACCACAACAGAAAAATAATACAGATCATGGATGTGCAGGAATGCCATCTATTAAAACATGGTTAATATGCAAACAATGCCTGTAGTCCTCCCTGCATGCACTTACCACCTGGAAGCAGTAGTGTGTATGCTTGCTTGTACTGTATGTGTTTGGAGGTGAGACTGGTGGGGATGTTGGGCAATTTGGATGACAGGACATGCAAATTTCAAGATGAGCTAAACCCAGTAACCACTTGTAGGATAAAAATGTTTGCAGCTTGTTTATTAGAAATCTGTCCTTGCATCTGGGGTGTGGCAAAGGAAGCATTCTCTTTCTCTTTCTGAGTCTGGATTACCTATCTTCAATGAATACATGAGAAAGCATGAGACAGAAAAAGAGCAATTTTTTTTTTTTGGTCTTTTCTCCTAAAGCCAGACAAGGCCATCTATGCTAGAAATGGTCCACCTATGGTTATTTACTACTTTGTTTCCTTTGGGTTAATGGTAGAAGGAGCCAGAAGCATGTTACAATCTTAATTATATTCAGTAGCATCCTTTCTTGGAAGCTGATTTTCTGACAGCTATTCAGACATTTGGAAAATACATAAGTGAGAATGTTCTACAAAAAGCTCACCAAGAGAGTCCTTACTAAGCTGCAGAGTGTAAGGCGACAGTGCCCCTAAGTACATCCCTCTCCCAAGTAACTAATAGTGCTAGATTCCTTGTCTTGGTTCCAAGCATATGTGCTCTTTTCCAGAGAAAACATTACCTCTGAGGTTTTAGGTCATCTGTAAATTGTCCAAACTCAGTCTGAATCTTTTATAAAAATAATTTAATTAAGCTTGATTTTAATCACCCACTCAAGTCCTTTTCTGAAGTACAGAGGATCACCATTTAAGTATGTCATGTTGTAATATTAGGAAGACCAGGTATAATCTTTGGGTACAATACGTTAAACAATGAACCAGATTCTCTCCTGTGCCTTAGTCACTTCCTAGTAATAGATAAAAGCGTGCATTAACTCCCTCAGGCCACTAGGGAATTCTTTAGAGCATCAGAGCTATCCTTGTACATCAGAATGACTAAGGCACTGTGAGGAAGAAAGTCCATTACGTTTTGTACTCACCCTCATCTGGCTGCAGCTCTTTAATACTTTACTACAGAATGACTTTCGGACTTGAAATTTGAATAGAGTCAGGGACGCAGAACGGAGCTTCCTCATTTCCAAAGAGCTCCACCAAGTGCATGAATATTACTTTCTCCCCTTTATTTGGTGCACTCTTCACAGAAAAAAAAAATTCCCATTTTACTAAAGCAATAAGGTGTTCTGTTGTGAGCAATGCTGGATGATGATTCCATTTCCTTGGTGCTGAAGCTACTCATACATTCTTGCCTTATGAATCACAGTGCATTCAAGGCATGCAATAATGATCCCCTTTCAATGAGAGCCTGTACACTCTAGAGGGTAATTATGAAATTGTCCTGTGTAATTTCCCCCCAAAGGAATAGAGGAAACAGGAGAACTCAAAAGCATTATGCTTATTGTTTTAGAAATATCTTGAGACCTTTAAATGTGGGCATCCATAATATACTTTAAATATGTGTGATTTTCTCCATTGATTGACTATGGTTTAATATTTTTAATAGTGCTCTGTGTATTAAAAACGGTATTTGTGAGTCAGATTTCCCTTCGAGTTATTATACTGAGAGCCCCAAGCTTCGGGTGAGACTTTTTATGAGATAGAGAATTATGTGAAATATAGTAATGCCAGTTCCCCACCAAATTACTGCAATAAGCACATATCTAAGCAATTTGTACAGACCTTATTTAGAGCAGTGCTTCTTACAGAGCTCAATTGACAGTCTCAGGAGTTTGGGATGCTACCAACAGGGCATTTGGGGTTTCACTTATATGAAACAAAAGGCAATCTGGAAATAGCTAAATTAAAAAAATTTTATTCACTGATGTCCCGTCAAACTAATTGCTTCAAATCCCTATAGCCACAGCTCAACTTCTGCACTTGCTATTCGGTATTAATAAGGTGGCATGCTTGATTCTTATTGTTTTTAAAAATGAGAATATTGGAGAGGGAATACCATTATGTCAACTGTATGGGACTCTGAATCTTACAGATGTAGATGGATATAATCTTCTTTAGAATTTATATACGCCTATAGATATGTATTTATATATACATACATTTTGTACAAATTTACAATGGCCTTTTTGTATTCTCTTTTCTGTCATTACAAGAATGAGATGGAAACCAAATAGTTGTTCCATCCTCTTAGCCAGAGAGGATACTGAGAAGTCAGGTATATGCATGTACTGATTTCTCTGGGCTCAAATCTGAATGACTTTCTCCTTATTTAATGAAGGAGAGAGTCCTGTTTGGCTTGGGAAATTGTTAATTAAGTAAACTTCCTTTCTTAGTGACTCAAATGTAGCAATGATAGTGAACTTGTGACCATATCTATGTGGTCTTAATATCTAGATGGAAAGCAAAAATATCGAGAAGAGGTTTAGGACCCCCTAGACCACACACCTAGATTGTTGCTCGATTTTTTATTTTCAACCTATATGTTGTGTGGAGATACAACTTATATCTGCATAGCTAAAGATAAAGTGAGAATATCACCATTATATGTTTAGTTTGATAAGTAGTTTTTGGAAAATATGGATAACTTAGCTTTAAAAAAAAACCTTGGTATCTGACTTTTCCATCATTTCTATTAATATATCAATTGAATTAATTAGACAATGTTTAAAATACCATTTTGTTCCATTGTGCAGACATATGCTTTAAAATGCTTTTCTGTGGGTGACAGTTGAGCAGTTGCTAACTGATATTGTGTGGAACTTATAAGTTAGATTAGAACCAGGAACTTGAATCCGATCTGCTCAAGCTCCTGAGGTCCACTCCAGTGTGAACATGGACTTTGAACCTGAATCTGGAAAACTTCTTTTCTGGGCCACTCTTTGTTGGAACTAAGGATTGTGACTGACAGATATTTTAGTTCACATGAGAATGACTTGACCTGTCTATAGAGGATAATTTAATCTTTGGATAGAATATAAATCTGATTCTGATTTGATTTTTGATTTATTTGAGAACGCTTGAGAAACTGCTTTGATGGCTTGATGTTTGTATTTATTAATGTCACCAACCTAATAATACAGTTAGTGTCCTATAAGAATGCTTAGCTAAGAATTAGAATTCAATTAACTTTAATCAGGGACAATGTGTTATCAAGGTGGTCCTATCTGTTTGAGGCGGGGACACTTATGATTTCATTTGGTTGTTTTTATAGGGAGATTAACAATAATGATGACAACAAGAACAACAACAGGAAAAAAAATGATTTTTGAACTTGAGTATATCTAACAGACAGAATAAAACAGATAAACTAGAATTCATGAAAAATTTGTTTTGCTTTTCTATCAATAAAGGAGTTTTCTTGTTAAATGGCTTTTTGGTCACTATTTTCTTATTCATTTATAATAAACACAGCAGGATTACAAAATTACTCATTCTGTTCCTCTTAGATGTTCAAAGAAATTTGTTTATTCTTATTCTGTCAATCATTTGACCTTCCTCACAAACCACGTGCGTCTGAGAAATGGGAGGTGTATCCATTTTAGTATAACCCCAAAATCTGAGTCCAGTAGAATAATTCAGCAATCCTTTCCGGCAGATGCTCAGGCTCTATAAGTCATATGCTTCGTCTTTCTGATTTTCTCTTTCCCTCCCTGTACGTCTCTAATATAAGCAGGTGTGTGGGGAAAGGAAAGGGTTTGACATGATTCTGTGGCACTTAGGGGCAAGCGGGAGGGATCCTCAGATGCAGAGCCGTTCCCACGGAGCCTCGCTGAGCTCTGCTGAAAAGCAACTGATTAGCCGGGCTTCATGGTCTGAGATGCTGTTGTTTTCTCCAGCTTTTGTGCCAGCACTCAGCCCTGCGATCTCGGACCCTGGACCTTTGTCCCGGGTTGCAAAGTCAACATCCACAGGAATCTATACGTCCTTCCTCCTGCCATCTCTGGCAGTGGTGCTTTCTCACTTTGTCCTCTTCTTGTAGCGACAGAAACTTCTGTGTGATCCACACACCATGGACCGACTACTGAAAGGCCTGGATTCTACCTCAGGATCACTCAGGTATCTTATCACCCTTGGCCATCTCAACTCTACTAGTCTTGCTCTGTGTCAGATGGTGCCACCAGGAAGGCTTTCTTCTGAGATCTGTAAATCCTACGAATACATTCCAAGGGGAGGGGTTGCCCTTTTGCCCCAATCCTGGGGCTTCCCAAAGCTTTTTCGGTGTTTATGAAGCACCCCTCCTTTTAGACTCCTCATTGTATGTGGAGAGAAGCATGAAAGCTGTAATGGTTGCCTGCTTCACTTCTCTCCTCTTTTTGTTTTGTTTTAAGTCAAAATTCCTTCAGACTGCAAAAATCTGATTTTTGTCTTAATGCCTCCCTTTAATTCTGAGACTCCTGCTACTCTAAAGTTACTATCCCACTTCTTCAGGAGGTCAGTATTCTCTAACCTCAGCTGTTTGGCTCAAGTGACAGGTGGATGTTTACTTAGCTAGCTCTTATGGCACTGACCTGGGTGCTGTTTAGCTGTCATGACTTGGGGACAAAGACAGTCATTAATAAGAGGGAATTCCAGCAGAGGTCTGGGCTTTGCTAGCACAGCCCGCAGGGATTGGCCCCAGGACATCCTCAGACTGGGGTGGAGTCTAGCTCTACGGAGCAACCTGCAATTTGGCACTTGATCTCCAAGAAAGTCACTGTCACCATCATGTAATTCCTGGATGATAACTCATCATCTGTCAAGTTGGAGGAGTTCTCCGTATGTCTGGAAGTATGTGTGCTCTGACGCCAGTGAGCTTCTGGGACATTTGTTGCAATTCTGAGACATGGCTGCAGAGAACTATGAAGTTACACCGGCTCTACTAGCAATCCTGATTGGCTTTCTTGGGATAGAGCCATACTCAGATATGACACCATCGACAGCAATAAGAACCAATACACTGCTAAGAAGGTATCCCAGCGGGGTGTTGTTCTTGTTGAAAAAAAAGAAAAGAAAAAACAAATACAACCAGGATTAAAGGGGAAAAGGCCTGAGTTCATATCTTGGCTCTGCTGTCACGTGGTAGTCATGAGACCTTGGACAAGTACCTTCACTTTCCATACTTGAGTTTTATGAACTTCTGTTGTTCAGATTAAATGAGAAAAATATATGCAAAGGTCTACATAGTGGGCACTGAGTGTACGCTGACTCTTCTTTTTGCTTTCTTTATGTGGAGTGGGTGGCAGGGGGAGGCGGTAGTTTTCTGGTAAACTCATGTTAGTAGCAAACTCGTGTTCTTTGTGCTCTGGAGTCACACTCCAGTCTCCAGCAAAGTGCCTGCACATAATAGTTATCCGATGAGAAGGTGCATACATGATTTGAAGTTCCATGGACACATGCCTGCTGAAGTGCTGTGATAGTACTAGAGGAGACTAACCAGAATCGTACCAGCAGCAGAAACGCACAAGTCACCAGGGTATTTGTGGCAGTCATCAAGTTCATTTGGCTTTCCGATTGCACTGAGTGGCATCATTGGACTCTTAGGCATTTTAAAAATGTTCTATATCTTCAAAGAAATGCTTTACAGATGCTATGCTCCCCACCATACACTATTCTTACTTTATTGTTGTCTAAATATCCCAGCAAATCTCACTTTTGGAACCAGAGCCTTAATACTTCCCATGCTCAGGAACAGCAAGTCAACCATAGGAACTGAGGCCAAATAAACATTTGTTGAAAGAAAAGGATCAGGTTGGTAATCAATCACCTGGCATGATCTCAGTGTCCATCAAGTCTTCCCCACTGGGGAGACAGATGCTAAGGAAGGTAGGACCCAATCCTCTCAAGGAGATTATGACTCAGTTAGGGAGGCAAGACCTTCAGAATGAAATCATACAACCAAAACCAAGTTGGAAAATATCTGAATGACCAAATACATATTTTTCTTATAAATGACAAATTCCACGTCTCAAAGTCACACTTTCTACTTAGGTCTGTCATCTTTGTCTGAAAATTCAAAACAAAAGTGTGTTCCACTCATACTATAACATTATCTGTGACTTACTCCTTCTCAGAACCAGACTCATTGCAATATTGTGCACGTGTATTCGATAATCACCAATATTGACTGGTAATGATTTAAGCTAACATTCTCATTTTCCTGGAAGCCAGCAATGCCTTCAGTAGGAGGAGGTACTTGGGGGACAGAACTTAGGGTGCAGGGGGATCGATCTCAGTACCCTTCCCATCCTGTCAAAGGAGTTGCCACTCTGCCCTCGGCAGGTGGACCCCAGGACAGATGAAGTCCTATAGAGGCGTCAGGCCTTATAAAAGGTATGGGTTCTCAATCTGTCCCCATCATGCCATTTATGATAATAAAAAATAAACTGTAGAATAAATACAAAGTCTATGGATCAAGTTCAAGTTTTTCCCAGGCAGTGATTTTAATGCTTTGTTAAAATAACAGTTATTTTTTTCACACTCAGTCCTCCTGATAGAAAAATCTCGCCAGCACTAAGCTGACGTAGTGGGGTAACTTGGCAGCCTTGTGTGACCTCTGCCAGGGCTAATGTCTTGGATCGTGACTGAGGGGTTGTCTGGGGAAAGTGAATCAGCAAACTTTAAGCCAAGGAAGGAGTGCTTCACATTGACCTGGTTCCTGCTATGCAGAGAGGAAACACTGGGGCCACAGAGCTTGTCAGATCTGGTTGATGTGACTGCCCCTCAGGTTTGAGGGTCACCTTGGCTAGGAACACAAGAGCACGCTCACTCCTGCAGCCTCTGATCAGCAGGCCCTTTGCCTCTTTGGATGCCACAACTCCCTCAGGAGCTGGTCCAGGGCCACCGGTCATCGCTGATTTAGGCTCCCTCCTTGGGCTTGCAGTGGGGTCTGCCCAGCTTTTATCCCCTCTCCTGGAAAAAAGAAGAGGAAAGAAAAAGTCAGGGTCCAAATCTCCAGGAAGACTCTGATTTTCACCCAGCAGATTGTCATGGACCTTCGTTCTTTTTCCTGGTATAAATGCATCAACACCATTGGGACACGTTAGCAACATCTGTGAACTATCTTATCTAGACTCAAAGTGGGTGCCTTTGCACCTGTTTTGTGTTCATCCAAGGTTCCTCAGTTAACCTTCAGGGTAAACTCTCAGAGGCTATCATCCCATTTCATAGGTAAGAACTGGAGGCTCTGAGCGAGTCATTCTCCAAGGCCACCCCAGGTAGTAAGTTATCAAGTCTAGATTGGAATTCCGTTTGCCTAATTCCAAAGCCCCTGATTTTTCTTCTCTATGCCACTAGAATAAAATACCATTCCTGTGACTTCTGGTATCAATTTCAAATAATTAAATTATTTCTGTGTGATTATCTAAGCGCTCTGTGAAACTCACTTGAATAGCAAAGGGACATAACAAATATAAAACGTGTGTTGCCTGTGAGAGCACCATTTCTCAAAATGTAGTACAAGGACCCATTCACGTTAAAATCTGAAAGGTATGTGCAGACAGGGGAGAGGATTGGTGATCCTATTAAATCTATAGGTGGCCTGGGCTCCGCCCAATAATTACAGGATCTAACTATAGAAACAACTCTTAGGAATTTGCATTTTTAGCCAAGTCCCCAAGTGATGTGAATGCAAACTAAAGCCACGGTTCTAGAGGGAGGCCTGATGAGGAAGAATGAGGGCCTTGAGGGAACTCTAATTTCTGTGCATTTTATCAAGACTTGCACGGGAGCCTTGTTTTTCAGGATTCTGTAGAGGGCATGTGCTCATGATTTATGGTACAGATGCTATTGCTCTGTGTACCCACAGGCCGCATTGGAACCGAATAGAATGGCTCAGCTTTTTAAGCCCGGTACCTTTTGTTGCCATACAAGAGACAAAAGAACCCCATGGCCCTCAGGCCCTGCTGGAAGAATAAAGGCTTGTGTCAAGGCCTCTCCTTCCAAAGACAAGACATAGAATTATGTGGATGGGCTTGGCAAGGTGCTTGCCTCTGAAACACACCCAAAGGCCAAGGCCACCCACCAAATGGCAGTAAACAGAGCTGTGGCCCAGAGGCGTAATAGCAGCTCCAAAGGCAGGGAACTAAAATACTCCCATTCCAGCCGTTGGAATATTGGCGTCGCTGGTGGACATAATCAGCTGCTGCTTCAGGACTGAAGAAGGTCAGATGCTATAACGAAAGTACTACTACTACCATGCTTTTCCAAGGAGCTAGAGAAAGAAGGGAAAAAACTAAAACTGGGTCTAAGGAGAGGGAAGAGCGAGAAGGGGGGCTTCTGGAAGAAAAATGGGGCCACAGCTCTCAAGTGTTTGAAATGGAGATTTGAGCTGATTCCTGTTGAAAAATGATGTACTGCAAAGATGGGAGAGGTCTCACTAACATGAAATAAGGACAAGCTGCCTAAAAGGTGCTAAGAATTTTACTTGTATTATCTTATTCATTCTTTAGAACACTCTGTGAGTGGGGATTGTCCTCACCCAAAATTTACTGCTGAGGAAACGGGGATGTGGAGCGGGTGAGTGACATGTCTAAGACCACATGGGGACTTGCAGAGCCTGCCGGACCCTGGAGCTCTGTTTGGGTGGATTCACCCTATTCCTGCATTGTCTCTGCATCCCCATCCGGGTTCTTTGCTCACAGCAGGTTACATCTGGTCCAAAATGAGAATGTTCCCTACGTGGTTGGCCACTCCCTGAATGCCAACTCTAACCCACATCTCTTGCCACTGTGTTGAAAATGGCATAGAGCAAGGGATTCAAAATCCCTCCCGGTTTATTTACCTCACGTACCTCTGCTTTCCAATGGAGGAAAAGCTGGCCAGGTACGGATGGCCTATTTTTGAATTGTGACAAGGTAGCATTAGGAGCTTTATGTCTAGAGACAGGCTACCTGGGTTTGAACACTGTCCCCATGATCTATGAGCAATATAAAAGTGGGTTGGTGCAGGTTACTTAAGCGCTCTCCTCCTTAATCTCCTATTTTGCAAAACTGCTCTGTGGATGCAATGAAGATTAAATGCATGAATGCATTACATGAAGTAATACATGCTGAGAACTGCGACTAGCACCAAGGGAACTCTCAATAGATGTTGCTGTGTTTGTTGCTATTGTTAAAGATTAATAATGAGAAACTTTGGGGCCCTCCCTATGTTAATACGTAACATTATCCAGACAATCCATGACCAGTGTAACCAAAAGTAACTTTCTGAGACAAAACAAGGAGAAGCCCAGTGGCTGAGAGTGTGGCCTCTGTTCCAGACAACCGCTCTGCGAATCTTGGCTGGTCACTCACTAGCAGTGTGCTTGGGTGGCTTGCTCAACTTTTTCATGCCTCAATTTTCTCAGGGGGGATGGGGGTTAGGGGTGGTAATAATAAGAGTATTTACCTCTTAGGAATATGATGAAGATTAAAACAAAGTTAACATTTCTGAAGTGCTTAGAAAACGTCTGGCAGGTAGTCTGAGTAAGAACTGCCTTAGTGTTAATAAACAACAACTTCAAGGAGCCACTGGAAGAGAACACTGTAGAGACCCTTTCTTGAAACTGTGTTTTCTGACCATTTGTTCCCTGGGTACGGTCACTGCAGCTTTATCAGATGTTAAAGTCAGGCTTGTTAGCCAATGACGGCAAATCGTCCACTTGCCTTTGTTTGGGCCTAGATTATTTAGAGCTCCAGCATTGATTGATCCCATTCTGTATATAGAGGGCCTTGACCTAGGAAAAAGGGATACAATCCTTTATCTTGGAATGTAATCTAGGAAATGCAGTTGGGACGATAAGGCACAGGAGGAGAATACAAGGATAGTGAAGAGGGAGGACTGTGCAGAATGGAGGCTGAGGACATGACTAGCCGCCGTGATGTCGCAGAATGCAATGGCCTGCCACACAGGGGCTTTGGGGTCCTAGAACAGGCGTATCAGAACACAGAGGACACTAACTGGTTTTGAAGGAATGCAAACAGATAAAGACGTTTTCTTCTATTACGGAGGTCATATAAGACGTTGAAAAGGTGAACCACAGACTAACAGCCTTGCAGTTACCCGGGAGCGTGTTGGACATGCAGAATTTTAGGCCCCACTCCAGAGGTTTTGCGTCAGAATTCTCATTTTAACAAGAGGCCCAGACCATTGCACACGGTGGGCGATAACCACCATTATAAAGAACACAAAGTGTAAGACGGTCTTTTCCTTAAGGTACAAGGCATAGGTCTATAGGGGAATTAGTACATAGTTCTATGACGAACCAGCTCCCCTACCCCTCCAACAAAAGAGACCTTCATTTTAAGGGGCTCAATTTATGGTAGAAGAAGCAGAAAAGTAAATTGTTAATATTAATGTAATGTGATGAATACCATAGACATAAGTGTCTACTTGCAAATAAGAGTTCACATGAACCATTGCTTAGTATTCTAGCAACCCTTCATTTGTTCCTTCCTTCCTCCCTCCCTTCCTCCTGCCCTCCCTGCCTCCTTCCTTTCTTTTCTTTTCTGTCTTTCTTTCTCTCTCTCTCTTTCTTCTTGCCTTCCTCCCTCTTCCTCCCTTCTCCCTCCCCCCTCTCTCTTTCTCTTTCTTTCTCTTTCTTTTTCTTGCCTTCCTTCCTCTTC
>PVKE010018944.1:0-29002 GCA_004027555.1 Craseonycteris thonglongyai
CAAAAATTAAAAAAAAAAAAAAAAAAAAAAAAATTTAAAACCGCGCAGGGTCTTATCAAAAACACTGTGGTTCTGCAGAAAAGCTCTTCCCTGGGGAAAGACACGCCTCCTGCCAAGGAGCAACCTGACTTTTTCACCTGATGCGGCACAAGTCCGGTAACCCTGCGGGATCTGCAGGACGCAGGACGGTTCTTCCCATTCCCACCGGAGAGTTACCGACTGCGGCCCAGGGCCCGGTACCGACTGCGGACGGCCCCAGGGAGCCGGGAGCGGAGGGGACGACGCAAGTCTTCCCTCTCTCCTCCGAGGCAACCCCTTCCCACGGGAGTCAGGGGTGAAGGAGGTGGGGCAGCCGGCAGGGTCCCTGTTAGAAACCTCACCTCTCTGGTCCCCATATCGGAAGCGCTCCAAAGCGATATTGACTGCGATCTTCACCTCTTCGTCTATGCGAATGTCCTTCAGCCCCTTGGCCCGGCCGCCACCTCCGGGACCACACTGAGAGGGGCCGCCGCCGCCGCCGCCGCCAGGACCCGGCGTCCGCGGGGAGACGCTGTTCGGCCTGGACATGGCCCTGGGGCAATAGTCACCCCGCAGGGAAGCGGCCAGGCCTGCTGACTGGCGGGCAATGATAGGGACAGTAAGCCAAGGGGGCCACTGCCGAGACCGGAAGGCCCCACAGGCGGCCCGTGCTGGGCCGGAGTCACCAGGAAAACCCCCCCGTTTGTCACCACAACAACCGAGAAGGCGCCCTCCCCACTAACTCCTGGCAAAACGAAGAGACCGAGCGTGATGACGTAACCAGGGGCGCCGGCGCTCGTGACCTCAGCGCGTCGACCGTCCCTCACCTCCCGGCAGCTGCTTATAAATACAAAGCTCCCCAGCAAGCTGGTCCTCCCGGTCCCCTCCTGTACCCTGCCATCACCGTGCCGAGGGGCTCTCGTTCTTTTGTTGTCACCCATTATTTGGTTAAATCTTCCATTAACTAATTCAATAAGCATGCATGAGCTCCTACTATGTGCCCGGCAGACTACTTTAGGGAATCAAGCAGACATGGTACCTGTCCTCTTGGAGTTTACATTCGAGTGGCAGTAGAGTTGCCAGATTTAGCAAATAAAAATACAAGGTGTCCAATCTATTTGAATTTAAGATAATCAATGATTTTTCAGTAAATTTATGTCCCATGCAATATTTGGGAACACATGGTAAAAAAATAAATAAAAAATTCATTACTGGAAATGCAAATCTAACCGTGTCTATTTTATCTGGCAATTCTAAATAATGAATTATTTAGTAAATGATTAAATGATAGTTATAAGTGCTATATATCAGATAATGGAATAGGAAGGTGGAACCCTTTCTTTAATTTGGGCGGTGAATGAAGATTATGAGAATTTCCCACTTGCTCGTTGTATACAATTCTACTATCAAAAACTTAATCCTGGGGAAGCCGGGATGGCTCAGTGGGTTAAGTGCTCACTTTGCAGCGCCGGGGACTGGGAATCGAATCCCGGCCCCGGCCCGTGCGGAACCATATGCTGAACTGGGAGCTCCCCCAGTTCATTTCTCTCTCTGTCTGTATCTCTCTCTCTCTCTCTCTCTGTTTGTCAAAAATAAATAAATAAAAAATATTTTTTAAAAAAAACAACTTAATCCCTGCCACCCTAACTGTTTTCCCTCTGGTTTTCCTATGATCCATTCTTCAGTCAGCAACCAGAGTGATCTTGTTAAAAATATGTCAGGTAGGATGACACTCCTACTTACATAGCACTTCAATAGCTCCCCATTGAAACTATAAAAAACCCTCAATTCCTTACGGAGACCCTCAAGACCCTGCCTGATCTAGCCTCTGCCTATTTCCATGAATCTCACTGCTCACCACTTTCATCCTCACTTATAGTACTCAAATGCACTCATTTCTTTTTTTTTTTAAGATTTATTTTTGTTGGGGTTTTGTTTGTTTGTTTGTTTGTTTGTTTGTTTTTTGACACACAGAGAGACAGAGGGAAGGGGAAGCAGTCTCCATAGTTAATAGGCCCGGGCAAGAACTGAACTGAGGGCACACCCCAGTTCAGCATATGGGTCCGCATGGGCCAGGGCCCAGATTCCATCCTCAGGCTCCAGGGCTGCAAAGTGAGCACTTAACCCGCTGAGCCATCCCAGCTTCCCTAATGCACTAATTTCTTTCTGTCTCTTGAACACAACAGCTCATTCCAGTCAGACAAACTTTCCAATAGCATAGTTTCCTCCTCAACAGGACGGTCTTCCTCCCAGTACTTCATATGAATACCTCTTTCTCGTCATTTAAGGCAGGATTCCATCCCTTACCTGGACTGGCTATTCTACTTCAATGTGTTATCATTTACCACTTCATATTATTTGTTCATTTGTTCATTATTTGTTCCTTTATTTATTATTTGCTCTACCCACTAGAATATGAACTCCTTAAAAGGAGGAACCAGGGAAGCCTGAATGAATGGCTCAGTGGGTTAAGTGCTAGCTTTGCAGCCCTGCGGTCTGAGGATCGAGTCCTGGTCTAGGCCCTGGCCTGTGCTGACCCATATGCTGAACTGGGGTGTGCCCCCCATCCCTGCGGTTCAGCCCCTGGCTAGAAGGGACATGCCTTCCATGCAGGGAGGCCCCAGCCCAGTTCCTGCACTGAGCAACCCCCAGTCACCTGTGTGGAATGAGACCACGTTGAAAAACGATGATGTACAACTATGGATTCTGCTCTGGGCCCTCCCCCTTTTCTCTGTCTCTCTCTCCCTGTCTCTCTCGCTCTGTCAAAAACAATAATATAAAATCTTAGATTTTATTTTAATAAATTTAAAAATAAATAGTTTATTTTTATTGTTTTTTGACAGAGAGAGAGAGAGAGAGACAGACAGAGAGAGACAGATAGAAGGGGGAGGGCCCCAAATAGTCTCCATAGTTGACAGCATTCGTTTTCCATATAGTTTCACTCCACAGCTGGGCACAGAGCTGCACAGGGCGGGAACTGTGTCAGGGGCCTCCGCATAGGCCCTGGCAAGAACTGAACTGGGGGCACACCCCACTTCAGCATGTGGGTCCACCTGGGCTGGGACTGGGATTCAATCCTCGGTCTCCGGTGCTGCAAAGCGAGTGCTTAACCTATTGAGCCATCCCAGCTTCCCCTAAAATCTTTTTCTTTTTTTTTAAAGAAGGAACCTTGTTTATTTATCACTGTTCAATCAGCAGCTAGAATTGCATAGACATACAATAAATATTTATTGGTTGGCCATATTTTAGAATCTGGAATTAGGTTTGGTTGTCTCTACACTCTAAAACCATTCTTCTGTTCCCTGAGCTCTTAATCTCTTTGGATGGCTACTAGAAAGAGTTCTGGATAGGCAAAAGTTCTGTATTCTGGTTCTTTCATAGTTACCAGTAAATTGTGCGAACACTTTACTATACTACCTTAATTTCTATGTATCCTAATTTCCTTAGCTGTGCAATAATAATGCCTGCCATTGATTTATTAAGTGCCCAGAGGCACTGTCTATTTTACCAATCCTCACAAAACCATATGAAATAGTTCTATTACCTCATGATACGAATGAGGAAACAGGCTAGATGAGAGTAAAACTGGCCCAAGGCCATCCTATTAATAATTAATGAGGTAGGGATGAAAACCTGGCCCAGCTAATCATGAAGCCTAGCTTCATTTCAAGGCAAAACATAGATACAATAATATCTGGATGCTCCAAATATATTGTGATAACACTGAAAACATTTTACATTGGGTCAGCCACATACTGCTTTCAATTTCACTTTGTAATTTTTTAGTTCCACCACTTACTGGCTCCAAGTTTTATTAACTTTGTGGCTTGACTACTTCACCTGATGAACATCAGATTTCCTATCTGTAAATGGGCATATTTAATATTCATTTTATGGAATTATTGTGAATATAACATATAAGTATCAATCGATTTAATGTTGAGCTTCTTCTTTCCTTTTTTTTTTTTTTGGATAAATGCCTAAATGTTTGTATTCCTAGTGTCTAGTAAGAACATGGAACATTTTTGTTAAAATAAAAGAGAATACTTGCCTAAAGTTACATAGGAGTAAATTACAAAGTTAATCAGATTATATATTTTGGTAAATACCGTTCCCCATTAAAGGGAACCAGGACTCCCTAGAGAAAAGATTGACTCCAGGATTGGGAAAAGACAAAAACAAGATGAGCCTGAAATATCCTGATGTGTCAGAAAGTAAACAATTGTTCAAAAGAGGACACAAGTTTATCAAAAGAACATAGGAGCCAATCTCGTGGAGATTGATCCTAAGGGCTAATGCTGGCACATATCAAATAATAAGATACCCCCAGAATAAAAGAAACATCCATGAGCCCACAACGATGTTAGTAAATAATTAAATGAATGACTAAATAAATAAGGGAAAGGACAGCTCTTTCTTACAGAAGATTTCTAATTATAAACGGTGTTGGGGAAACTGGAAAGTCACATGTGAAAGAATGAAACTGGACTATTATCCTATCTTGCATCATACACAAAAATCAACTCAAAACTATAAAACCCTTCCAATAAAATAGAGAGTAAGCTCCTTGATATTGATCTTGACAATGATTTCTTTTTAATTTGATACCAAAAGCAAAGGCCACAAAAGCAAAAACAAACAAGTGAGACTACATCAAGCTAAAAGTTTCGCTCCACAAAGGAAACAAAACAAAAATGCAACCTATGGAAGGAGAGAAAATATTTTCAAACCACATATCCCATAAGGGGTTAATATCTAAAATATATAAGAAACTAGGGGAAGCCGGGATGGCTCAGCAGGTTGAGCATTTGCTTTGCAGCCCCAGGTACCAAGGATCGAATCCCAGCCCCGGCTGGTGTGAACCCATATGCTGGGGTGTGCTTCCCATGCAGGAGGCCCCCAGTTCAGTTCTCGCCCCCACACCCTCAGTTCAGGCCCTGGCTTGAGGGGGCATGCCTCCCATGTGGGAGGCCCCGGGCCCAGTTCCTGCCCTGCTCAGCCCCGACCCACCTGTGTGGAATGAAACTATGTTGAGAACTGATGATGTGCCACTATGGAAACTGCTCTGGGCCCTACCCCTTCTCTGTCTCTCCTGGTCTGTCAAAAACAAAAAAATAAAACATTTAGGGGAAGCGGGACGGCTCAGTGGGTTAAGCGGTCACTTTGCAGCACTGGGGACTGGGGATCAAATCCCGGACCCGGCCAGTGCGGACCCATATGCTGAACTGGGGAGCTCCCCCAGTTGAGTTCTCTCTCTGTCTCTGTCTCTGTATCTCTCTCTCTCTGTCAAAAATAAATAAATTAATTAAAATATAAAAATAAATGTTAAAAAAATTTTTTTAAACATTAAAAAATAAAATATATAAGAAACTTATACAACTCAACAACAACAAAGCAAATACCCAACTAAGAAATAAGCAACGACATAAATAAACATTTTTTTCCAAAGAAAACATAAAATGGCCAATAGGTACATGAATGGTGGAAATGTACACTGGTGTAGCCACTATGGAAAACAGCATGTAGTTTTCTCAAGAAATTAAAAATAAAACTACCATGTGATCCAGCAATCCTATGTATGGGTATATATCTGAAGGAAACAAAACCATTAACTCAAATAAATATCTGTACTCTCATATTCATTGCAGCAATATTCAAAATATCCAAGGTTTGGAAACAACCTAAGTGTCCACTGACAAATAAATGGATCAAGAAAATGTGGTATATATGCAATGGCATATTATTCAACCTTAAAAGGTGTGTGTAGGGGATGGAGAATTCTGTCATTTGTGACAACTTGAATAAACTTGGAGGGCATTATGCCAAGTGAAATAAGGTAGACAGAGAAAGACAAATACTGCATGGTATCATATGTGGAAAGTAAAAATAGAAAAGACAAGGAAAGAAAAGGAAAGAAAAGAAGAGAAAAAAAGAAAAAAGTCAAACTCACTGAACATTGAAACAGAGAGTAGAAAGATGGGTGCCAAAGGTTGGAGGTAGGAGAAACAGGCTTGCGGGAGGAAGAAGTCTTGTACTACCATGTCAGTGAGTCACTAAAAAGATTGCAAGCCCTGCTCTCCTAGAGGAGAACAAAAACCCAAATGGTTAGGGAGAACCTAGAACAGAATGACATGTTGCTTTTCCACGTGGCACCAGAGGGGCAGCCCAAGGATAGAATGGTGGTGTGGTGTGACGAGGTAGGTTAGGTCAGTATGGTTAGAGCAGTAGAGGATTCCTGGTGCCTAAGAAGGGTCTCCAGAATTGGCAGAGAGTTATATCAGACCTGAAGTTGTCTTGCAGCTAGGAAGATGCAATGAAAGACTCAAAAGTGACCTGTTTTTTGGCATCCACGGATCAGAAAGCCTTTCCCACAATCCCTGATGCCTTGACACTCCTTAAGTAAGTCCTCCAGAATTTAGAAGCAAACCTTGGGTGGACTAGGGGGTCCCTGAATAACTAAGATTAAGTTAATTACATAGAAATTAAGTCCTGCATATCTGAATCAGTAGAATAAAATATATTCCCACTACCACAGATTTAAGTAATTGTAAATTTTTTACCTGCAATATCAGTTTTTATAATATGTAATTATCTATATACATCAAAATGCTTATTTTGCTAATGCTCTGTGTATGCATTTACCTAACCACATAATCAGCTTAAAACGTGCTACTGCATAATCGGCTTAAAATGTATATTAATAGGTTAGCCACAAGGTGGTACTAGAAAGCTATCTTTTGCTTTAAATCCTTCATCTTGAATGTCATTGATTTTAACATCCAACTGAACTGTAATAATAGCAGTAATCATAATAAAGTTTGAGATAGCAGCATTTGGGTTCATGTGAGCCAATGCTTATAATTTTAAAATCATAAAAATAGACTCTCTCTGGAGATGTTATGAGCTAGTTCATATTCTTCCTCTTTTTCTTACTCACAGTCATAGCATCCCAATCATTACCCAAAACATCAAACCCTAATTGTATTCAGCACTCAGAGAAAAATATAAATAGACATGGTCTCTTAGATCTATGAATTTACAATGTAAATGAGTATTTTTACAAGATGTGCCTCAACAATATCTGGAACACCCTTAAACCATCTCCCAAACCCTAATGCTCAGCCCTCAAACGTGAACAAAATAGGTCAGCAAATGCATTGTGTAACTAACAGCACTTGCTATCTCGTGCTGGCTGAGGAGAGAAAAAAAATTATCCCCTTCCGGACCATCTTGCTACATTTTCTTTTTTTAATAGATGTGATTTTAAAGAGGCACACAATAAAAGGAAAAGAAGAGATTTGGAAAAGCTAGCAGGGAAGAGCTTTCTAAGCAAGGGGGTGGCTTAGGAGTACCATGTCACAACACTGCCCACTTACTGGAAACAAGGAGAGTCATCAGGTTGACAGAAGTAAGGAAGAAAGTGGTGACCCCAGATGATCAACCTGTGTCTAGTCTATACTCTGGTAGCAGAGGACATTTATTTTACTGTAGTGGAAGTAGAACCATTACATAATTTTAAAGATAGGGGTGATAGAAATATGTCAGCTAACATATCCTTATAGAATTGTGAGGAAATTATGCTGTTAGAACTCCAGTCAAGAGTAGGCTGTAAAAATCAAATGTAGAAATGATGCCATCTTAAGAATTTAACTGGGAAAAGAATATAAAAAGAATCAGATATAAATCTATGAGAGGATGCAGTAGAGTTGGGAGAATAAATGTCCCTAGGTTTCTCCCTCAGGAGAGTAAAAAGCGCTCAGATATGGAGATGGATATCTGTCTATTTATAAAGCCCTCTCCTGGGAAACCCCTCCTGGGGACCTCTGAAGAGAAGAAAACATCAAAAACCTACTGAAAGAAAAATGGTTTATCGCTGAAAACTTAATATTGCCATTTTATTTAAAAAATCCAGTTTTAAAACTTAGGCCAAATTTACCCTTATATGTAGTAGAAGGATGCTTAGACACATTTTTCTTTAGCTTGGCAATTTATTTATGCCCCACAACATAATGAACCTGTTTTCCCCATATTGCACTTAGTATTTTGTAAATATAGTACTTTGTCACCAAAATTTTTCTTTAACATCTTCCCAGGAAAAATCCTGGTAATCACTGAATCTGAGTGATGAGTATATGTGTACCGTATTTTCCGGCGTATAAGACGACCCCCTAATTTTACAGTTAAAACATAGGTTTAGGCCTATATTCACTATATAAGACTACTACTCTTTACATGTACCATTCATTCTCTTTACTTTGGAATATTTTGAAAATGTTGACAATATTTTTAAAAAATCATTAAAAGCTTTTCCAGCTCCAACATATATCAAGTAAGTAGACCTACTTCACATGTGGGACAGTTTAAGAAAGAATGTGGTTTTATTTGTTTATTTTTTAGAAATGCAATCACCTTGTTTGAATGCATCATCTAAAAGTAGTCAACTTCATGGATGCCAGGATAGCTCAACAGGTTGAGCGCTTGTCTTGCAACTGTGAGGTTCGGGGATCAAATCCTGACTCCAGCCTGTGCAAACCCATATGCTGAACTGAGGTGCAACTGGTAACTGCCAGGATGGCAGCAAAGGTTCTTGCCTCCAGTTCAGTTCCCACCCTGCAGGGCCCCACATCCACCTACATAGAATGAAACTATATGTTATAACTATGGGGACAGCTCTGGGCCCTTTTCCCCTTCTCTCTCTCTCTCTCTCTCTCTCCTTCTCTCAAGCAATTAAATAATCTTAAAGAAAGAAAAGAAAGTAGTCAACTTCATTCAGATGTAGTCAACTTCAGCAACAGCACCGGAAGAAAGTCCAGCCTGGTGACCTCTGATAGAGCAATAGTGTTTATGAATGACCCCTTGCCAAATGTTTTGGGGACATACCTTTCATGACTATTTTTGCAAGTTGGCTCTTGGCTAACACTAAAAATGGAAGGGGGTGGGGGTATGTGATTGAAAGAAGATTGTATTAGTCGGCTTGAGCTGCTATGACAAAATACCAGAGACTGGGTGGCTAAACCTAGAAATTTATTTTCTCACAGTGCTAGAAGCTGGAAAGCCCAAGATCAATATTCAGCAGGTGTGGTTCTGATGAGAGCTCTCTTTCTGGCTTGCAGACAGATACCCTCTTGTTGTATGCTCACACAGCCTTTCCTTGTTGTGTGAGCATGGAGAGAGAGCACAATCTCTTTCATGTGTCTTCTTCTAAGGGCACTAGTCCCGTCATAAGGGCACCACCTTCATGACCTCATCTAACCATATTTCTTCCCAAAGGCTCAATCTCCAAACACCATCATATTAGGGGGTTAGGACTTCAACATATAAATTTGAAGAGGTTACAAGTCAGTTCATAACAGAGATGTAAGGGACTTCAGAGTCATATGTGGACTCTAAGTGATTCAAGTTTCCCCAAATATTATCTAACCTTAATTCATTCATATTCCCTTTCCTATAACAACTGATCTGTACCTATAACAACTCAGGGCTGTGGAGACCTCGAAGCACTGAATTTATATCAGTGCCTTTGTACTTTTCTTCAGCCCTTCGTCTCCTGCCCACAGGACTATCTCATGGGCAATTTCCATAAAGTTTTAAATCAGTGTTTAATATTAAATAGTCTTCCAGGGGCATTTCCATTTTAACATGGAAATCTTAAAGAGAAAGAAACAAATCTCTTCTCGTGTAACCTGAGGAAATGCTATAAGTAATGAGAAATTAGCAAACCTGTGATTCCATCTCATTATGCTCTAAATCACCACATAGAAGCAATTATTCTCTCTGCTTATGAGGCTGACTCTTGTCAAGAAGTAGGTAATGTATGAGTAGAGGACAATTCTGCCTTATTGGTAATTAGCCAATGTAATGAGTGAGTGAAACTTTAACTATGGCAAATAAATCATGAAACTTTAGAAATGAAAGAAACTGTTGAAATTCAACCAGATCCTTTTACAGATGAGAAAATGAAAGTATAGCTTAGTTGGGTGAATTGTCCAATACTGTATAGTTACTTGAAGTCTCAAGACTAGAATAGCCCTCTACTACACTGTTACACATCAATGCTCCAGTTTGGCCTCATATCATTAGACACCAAGGTCAGCCTCTGGTAGCATAGCCTCACTCTGGATCCAGTAATGAGGAGCTGGAGGAGAGAGGCCATTTCCTCATCAGAAAGCCTTAAAATTCTTAGCCCTGAATAAGCAATTCTACAGGTTTCATGCTGTGTTGGGCTTCAAAGATTAGTCTGCGGATCTGTTCAAGCAAACCACACATGTTGAATTGCCAGCTGTTGCCATGCAGCTGGACATACAGACGGCCAATAGACATATGAAAAGATGCTCAACATCACTAATCATCAGAGAAATGGAAATTAAATCACAATGAAATATCACCTCATATCTGTCAGAATGGTTATCATCAATAAATCAACATGGGAAAGCCGGGACGGCTCAGTGGGTTAAGCGCTCGCTTTGAGGCCCCGGGGACCGAGGATCGAATCCCGGCTCCGGCCCAGGCAGGACCCACATGCTGAACTGGGGAGTTCCCACAGTTCGGTTCTCTAGCTGTCTCTGTCTCTGTCTCTCTCTCTATCTGTCAAAAGTAAAATAAAAATAAATATGCACTGAAGATAAAATAATTACTCTCTATAAATATAAAAAGATATAAAATAAATAAATAAATAAATAAATCAACAAATGACAAGTGTTGAGGAGGATACAGGGAAATGGGAACCCTCCTGCACTTTTGGCTGGATTGCAAGTTAGAGCAGCCACAATAGAAAGCAGTTTGGAGGTTTCTCAAAATATTAAAAATAGAACTACCCTATGACCCAGCAATTCTACTTCTGAGTGTTTATCTGAAGAATCTAAAACACTAATTCAAAAAGATAATATGCACTCCTATGTTCACTGCAGCACTATTTTCAGTAGCCAAGATATGGAATCAACCTAAGTATCCATTAATGGACAAATGGATAAAGAAGATGTGGTATATATATACAGCAGATTATTACTCAGCCATAAAAAGAATGAAATCTTACCATTTGTGACAATATAGATGAACCTAGAGCTATGCTAAGTCCAATAAATCAGACCGAGAAAGACAAATACCATATAACCTCACTTACATGTGGAATGTAAAGAACAAAATAAATGAACAAACAAAACAGAAAAACGTTACATGTAACAGTGAAAAATTAGAAACAAAGCAAGTGCTTAATAATCAGAGAATTGTGAAAGGAAGGAGGGAAGGAATGGAGGAAAGAAGGAAGAAGGAGGGAGGGAGAGAAAAAGGGAGGGAGGGAGGGGAATGAGTGCTATGTCTATATAATGGACTATTACACAGTCAATAAAAGCATGCCTAAGAATTTTTTTTAAACATTATTTTTTTATTGCTTTTGACAGAGACAGAGATAGAAAGAGATAGAGAGAAGTGGGAGGGCCCAGAGCAATCTCCATAGTTGCATGTCATTCGTTTTTGAAATGGTTTCATTTCACACAGGTGGGCAGGGGGCCGTGCAGAGGGGAAACCAGGCCAGTGGCCTGGTTCAGCATTTGGTCCACACTCCACACAGGCTGGGGCTGGGTTTCAATCCTCGGACCCTGGGGCTGCAAAGTGAGCGCTTAACCTGCTGAGCCATCCCGGCTTCCAGAATTTTTTTTTTAAGGAAAAAAGGAAAAAGGCTTCCAGGTCAAGAGTGTCAGAGTAATTGTTCTTACCATAATATCTTCCCCTTAAGGCAATGTATTTACACCAGATACATACTTTTAAAATATTGTATTCCAGAAAGAAATAGAAACATACATGAACAAATAAAAAACTTTTCTAAAATGTTATCTAAGGCCAGTAGGTTAAATATATTCAGATATTTTCTATTTTATATAGCTCTAGTTTTTAAAAATAATAATAATAATAAATAAACTGGCCACCATTCACTAACATGATTTTGCAACCTACTGATGGGCTGCAAACTGCAGTTTGAAAACCACTGCCCTATTGGTTTTACCTAAAATGTTGGGTTGGAGCTCTTCTCTCTGGAATTGTTAGCCTCACCATTTCCTTCATTCGGAGACAGTATGATCCATTGTAGAGTATGGTCACTCAACTTAAATTCAGGACACCTAGGCTTCTTACAAGAGAATACTTAGCTAGAGATTCTTTAAGGCCAAAGCAATATTGAGTACCAGCCAGATGGAAGGCTCCTCTTCACAGCCTGCCAAGCTCACCATAGTTGAGGTAGAAGTAACTAGAGAGCCAGTGACCATCTGAAGGAATGAGAGTAAGATGATGCATAACCATGCATACACCGCCATGCACATGATCATGCCCCAAGATTCTGTATTGTGTTTCCATACCCTTTAGCTCCAAGATGAAATGCAAACCTTTTATTTATAAGAGAGGCTGTGTATCCAAAGAAAATACCAGGGCCCTTCTCCAGAGATTTGAATCTAAATACCATATAACTACCTTCCTATATCTGAACCCAGGAAAAAATATATAAAAAATAATTTAAAAGGGAAGCTCTGATGATATCAGGTATTCAAAAATAAAGGTCCTAGATATAGGATGTGCAATATCGTCCAACCTGCAGCCTGCAGGCTGAATGTGGCCCAACACAAATTTGTAAACTTTCTTTTTTTTTTTAATTTTACATTTTATTTATTTATTTATTTATTTATTTATTTGTTAAATTTATCGGGGTGACATTAATTGCTATTAATTACATTGTTTCCAGGTGTACAATTCTACATTACATTGTCTATATATCACATTATGTGCTCAACACCCAGAATGTAAACTTCCTTAAAACATTGCAATGGAGGTGTCAGGATAGCTCAATAGGTTGAGTGCTTGCTTTGCAACCATGATGTTGGGTGGTAGTGGAGGAGGGGGATCAAATCCTAGCCCCAGCCTGTGCAAACCTACGTGCTGAACTGTGACACAACTGGTAACCACTGAGATGGTGGTGAAGGAGCTGAAATGGTGGCAAAAGTGTTCACCTGCCATGAGGGAGGCCTCCAGTTTGCTTCCACCCCACATGGCCCCACATCCACCTGTGTGGAATGCAACCGTACCATAACTAATGATGTACAACTATGGAGACTGCTCTGCGCCTTTCCTCCTTCTCTCTCTCTCTCTCTTTCTCTCTCCTTCTCTCAAAACAATAAAATAAATCTTTAAGAAAATTTAAGAGATTTTTTTGTGTTCTTTTTTCCCTTTTTATTTTTTATTATTATTACTTTTTAGCTCATCAGATATCGTTTGTGTTAGTGTATGTTATGTGTGTCCCCAAACAATTCATCTTCCCATGTGGCTCAGGGAAGCTATAAAGTCAGACACCCCTGATTGTATGGTATAATATATTTTATAATTAAAAAAATAATAGCAAAATCTGATATCTGTACCCGAATGTTCATCGCAGCACTGTTCACAATGGCCAAGTCATGGAAACAGCCAAAGTGTCCTTTGATAGATGACTGGATAAAGAAGTTGTGGTACATTTACACAATGCAATACTACTCAGTGATAAGAAAAGATGAAATACAGTCATTTGTGACAACATGGATGGACCTTGAAATGGTATTATTAAGCAAAATAAGTCAGACTGAAAGAATTAGAAAACATATGACTGCACTTATAGGTGAAATATAAAACTGAAAGTAACAAAGAAACAAAAACTTATGGACATGCTCAATAGCTTAGTGGTTACCTAAGTGTAAAGGGGGAGGAGGGAGTTGGGAGTGGGCACTAGATATATGGTGATGGAAGGAGAGCAGATTCTGGGTGGTGAGCACATGATGCAATGCATAGACAATGTAATGTAGAATTGTACACCTGGAAACTATATTGCCAACCAATTAATGTCTCTCCAATAAATTTAACAATAAAAATGAATAAATAAATAAATAAATACAAGACAGCTCACTTCACTTACAATGAAGTCAATTTTCCAAGGGTAAGGTACTGCCTCAGTTCTTTTTTTTTTTTTAAGATTTATTTTATTGTTTTTGACAGAAACAGAGAGAGACAGAGACAGAGAGAAGGGGGGAGGGCCCAGAGCAGTCTCCATAGCTGTATGTTATCAGTTTTCGACATGGTTTCATTCCACACAGGTGGGCAGGGCCCTCACAGGGCTGGAACCGGGTTAGGGGCCTCCCTCATGGGAAGCTCGCCCCAGCTTTTGGAGAAGCAAGATGATGTTTTGGGCTATGTTATTGCTGGTGAGGAAACATGCATACATCAATGTGACCCTGAAACAAAGTGTCAAAGTGCATATGAAAGTCAGCCAATTCTCCACAACCAAAAAAGTCCTGTCAGTCCAAATCAAGAGTCAGAACAATGTTGCTAACCTTTTTTGATATCAGAGGGATTATCCATTATAAATTTGTACCAACTGAACAAACTCAACCAAGTTGACTATTTGAAAGTGCTGAAAAGACTGCATCAAAAAGTGAGATGAAAATGACTTGAACTTTTCAAAGTCATTCTGAGCTAACAGAGAAATAAGAATATATTATATTTTACTCCAATGTAATAAAATGATGTCTCAACAGATTTTTAAGTGTTCAGATATTTTTGTTGGAAAATTACTTGACTGAATAAACCAAAGGATTTAAAAAAATAATAATAGCAAAATTTTATTGGGCTTTCCTAGTGATAATGTATTTCGATGAATTACAGTGTTCCCTCGCCACTTCGTGCTTCATGTTTTGTGGCTTCAGTGCTTCGCGGGTTTTTCCAAAATATTCATCAAAAAATAAAAATGAAAAAATGCAACCATGTCGGCAGCCACATGGCGGAAAGGAACGTTGTTTCATGTTGATGCGCAAGAGAGAAGGATCCCTGCGTGTCAAACACAGAGATGAGGTGACTCAGAGTCCATCCCACGGGCTCTCATAAAGGTGCGTGATGGGTTCCCGGTGCGACATCGACCAATGAGAAAATTCCTAGGGGCAAATCCTACTTCGCAGTTTTTCAGCTTTTGCGGAAGGTTCTGGTCCCCATTAACCGCGAAAAACGAGGGATCACTGTATGTCCTGGAATTTCACAAATCCCTATGAAATAAATAACACTTTCACCCCCATTTTACAGATGAAAAAAGCAAAACTCAGAGAGGTTAGGTAATTTGTCCAAAGTCACCCAGAAATAATCAACATAGACAGGATTTGAACTCAGGCATTCTGATCCTGTGTGAACACAAAGATGTGCTGCCCAATCCCCCTCAAGCTTCTGGGAATGCCCTCAGCTGTCAAAGTGTTCAGAGATTGACTCAGCCTCAAAGAAACCTTGACCACAATCATGACCTTCTCAGAGCAGCCTACCACCAGTGACTGACTGAGGTGGAAATATAAGGCTCATCCATATCAGGTCAACACAGGACAACTCTGAAAGAACATTTTGGTTCCAGAGTTCCCTATCAGGTCAACTAAGATTGCCATCAGGTCTATACCAAGTTGTGCTTCCCCTTTGTCCAATTTTGCTTCCTTTCTCTTTTTAGAAAGTGCTTTCCAACAGGTTCCTTAATGGATAGCCTGCATACCAAATTCTGTCTTTGAGTATGCTTCCCTGAGAACCAAAACTGTAGCAAAGAAAAACCTTCTCAAAAGGTGAGCTTCAAGTGATTATCCACTTTATATAGAGAAAAATGCCCAAAAGTTAGAATACATATAGATTCATAAGTAATAGCAAGTGGCCTAGCTACTTGTCAGGAGCATGAAAGGAGGAAGAATGGAAGACTAGGGAGGCAAGGAAGACTGGGTAGAGAGACATGCGAATGGACATACAGCAATGGACCAAAATTATGAAGATCTTTCTTTCATACAGAAAATGCACCAAGAGCATTCATCACAGAAGCACTGAGCAACCAAGTAGACAAAAGGATTTGACTGAATGATGCCAGCTCTCACCTGTCAACCACCACCCCAGAAACAGAGGCTATGCATTGTCCCAACTACATGGGTACTCACTTAACAAGACTAATGTCACTGATACTGCTATCAAATGTCCAACCTGCCATTAATAGAGACTAATGCTGGATCCCCAATTTGGCACCATTCCTTGAGGGGACCAATTGATCATCTGATAGCAGGTTGACTACAGTGGGCCACTTCTACTCTGAAAGGGCCAGTGATTTATGCTCACACTAGACACTTATTCCTAGTAGGTTTGCCTTTCCTCCTTGCAGGGCTTCAGACAGTATTGCTATCCAAGGAATTATAGAGCATGTGTTCTATTGACATGCTATCCTACCTAAAGTTGTGTCAGATCAGGTAACCCACACCATCTGAAGTGTAGGAATGGGCTCATGACTACCAGATCCACTGGTTGTACCACATACTAAACCACCCAGAAGCCACTGGAAAGAGAAGTAGAACAGCCTCCTGGCAGCACAGCTGAAGTGCCAGCTTGAAGGTGATATTTTATGAGGATGGTTCACTATCCTTCAAGACAAAGACTATACCTTGAATAGGGCTTCATATAGTGCTACACCCCCAGTAGAAAAACAATATGGGTCTAGAAACCAAGGGGTGGAAGCAGGAGTAACCACACTTACCTTGGCCCCACATGATCTATTTTGGAAACTGGTGTCTCCTGTCTCCAAAGGTCTCACCTCTACAGGGTTTGAAGTCCTAATGTCCAATAAAAAACAACTTCCCTCAAGGGATGCTGATATCAGCAGGCAAGAAGAAGAGTATCTATCCTCTTGGAGGCAATTGACCTGAATCATCAAGAAGGGGCAGGGCTATAGTTACATAATGGAGGCAAAGAGGAATATGCTTAGCACATGGGTGATTTATTTGGGCACCTCTTTGTACTCGCTTGTCTAGTTGTAACAGTAAATGAACAAGTGCAGCAGAGATGAGAATCTGGGTTGTGCCACCAAGTAAGCAGCCTAGGCCACCTCTCTCAAAGGTGATGAAAGCATAGACTTGATAGTGAAGCAGGGAGCAAATGAATAGCATCTGGGACCCTAGGACCTGCAACAGTACCGAGAATTATTATTTTTCCTCTTCTGAGATTCCCCAGAAAGAGAGGCCCATCAGAATCCTGGAGGAGATACTCCCCAAATATATGTGAAGTAGACTCACTGGCTTAAAGAGTAATCTATGATGAACATGGACATGTACCATCCAGTTCTCTCTTCAAAAAAGGACTTGTTACCCAGCTTCTAAGGACGCTGTCAGAAGGTAACTTTCAGCTGTCAGTCCATCAGGAATTGACTCTGCTACAGTTACCTCACCAAGGTCACCACCTTCCTGGGTTGTGAATTCAAGGAACTGTGGCTCTACATTTGATGACTGATTGAGGCAGAGGTATAAAGGCCCAGCCATTAAATTCCAGTACAGTACAATCTGATGGACTGTGTACTAGCAGAAAAATGTGCCCCCCTCCCCCTCAGGGTATCCACATCTCAATCCTTGGAACCTGAAAATGTTACATTACGTGGTCAGAGGGAAGGAAGGAAGGAAGGTAACAGAATTATGGTTGCTCATCAACTGAACTGAAAAGGAAGAGATTATCTTGTATTATTTGGGTTGGCCCAGTAGGATCCTGGGGGAGGCAAAGGAGCATCCTTTGTCCTTTAAAGTATAAGTGGGAGGCAAATAAGATCAAGTCAGCGACATCTGAAAATGCTACTCAGTGGCATTGAAGGTGGAGGAAGGAGCCAAGAGCCAAGATGCCAACAACCTACAGAAGCTAAGCTGGAAAAGGCAAGTACATGGATTCTACCTGGAGCCTCTAGAGGAACGTGGTCCTGCTGACACCTGAATTTTAGCTCAGTGAAACTCATTTGTCATTTCTGACCTCCAAAACTGTACAATAATTAATTTGGGTTGTTTTAAGCCACTAAGTTTGTGGTAATTTTTTTGAACAGTAATAGGTTACTAATGCAGGCCATTATAGCTCTAGAACTTCTATGAGGTCAGAAAAGTGCTCTCTGGGGCCTGTGTCACAGCATAACTTCTACCTCTGGCCCCTCCTGCTTCCTTCAGCTCCTTCCTCTACCCGTTGGGTACTAAGGGCACTAAAGGTACTTTCCTGCATGTAAATCTCTGCCCTGTAATCTGCCTCCCAGAAAACTCAAACTGGGACAGACTATTAATGTGCATGATGACTTCTTATGATTGTAAACACGTAAGTCACACATGTATAAATATAAGGTTTCTCATTATTACCCCTCCTCAGTGTTTCTAAAAAAGTATAATGCCTAACATAAATAGCATTGGCCCAAATATTAAGTCAATATGAAGTAAATATGAAGAAGATATGTCTGACAGTTTAATACGAGTTTATTCCAGCTATTTACTTGGGCACATTATTCCAAACTTTTTGGATTTAATTCCCCTTACTCACCACCACCCCCATTCCATAAATAGGGATGATAAATACCTTTCCCCATTAGATAGCATTAAGTTAAAATACTTAAGCATTTAAATCAGTTGATTTGTGATAAAGGTGGCATAAAAGTTAGCTCACTCAACTCCACTTCACTGTTTTCTCTCAGGAATTTATAATGTTATTTAATATTAAATTAGAGGTGGGGGGAATCACCATGAAATTATGATTCTGCTCTCAAAATGTGTGCTTCAAGCTGAGTGCTCTGGAAGATCAGTGTGACTTGGGAAGGTGAAGAAAGGCTTCTTCCGGGATATCTGAATGGAGCTGAGCTCTTAAAAACACCTGAGTGAGAAAAGGGGGCAGAGCTCACCAGAGGGCTCCTCACCGCAGTTCTAGCATGTAGTACTAATCAAGGCAAACACAACAGGAGGGTTCAGCACCAGATAATCAGGCTTGCACAATGCTGCAGTCGTTTTGTTTGTTTTAACTGGTAACTCTAGACATATAGGACACTATGCCTTGCAATGTATACAGTGTGCATTGAAATGTATTACATAAATATGCAATGCTTCCAAGAGGAATCTGAAAATAAAATAAAAATGAGATAAGGACAACGATATTGAGCTATGTACTCATCTCAGATAAACACATAAAACCTTTGAAATTATGACATAACCAGTACTGTTAGATTTATGGCCATCGGTATTGTTCTCATTTCAAGCTCCTACTTTACATTTATCATCCTTATATTTATGTGGCTTGTATGGCAACTCTATTTTCAATGTCTTATAAATTTCCCCCTCTCCTAGTAACCTTTGCAGCTCAAATTTCATAGGCTTCACATAAGCTCTGAAGCAAATTCTTTTCTGGAGGGTTGAGCCTATCTGTTCAGCCACTTCTGAGTTACCCGAGCATAAGCAAAGGTTATTTAAGAAATTTGTCAAGATTCTTTTTTTGTGTGTTCAGATTTAAACCTACAGAGCTGCCATGCACATATACTCTCAGGAGAAAAACATTCTTTGATATATGACTGGGTGCTGTTTACACTCTATTTCTGTCTATATGGTGTATGGTTATGAAGAGATCTCTGCAAATCCTGGAAAATCCTTTGGGTTTCCAGATCCTCCATACACGTTGTATTTAGAAAAAAATGCTTTTTTCCTTTTTTCTCCCTCCAAACCATCAGTGCTCTAGGAAGATCTGAGGGATAACAACACCTGTCTGGCTATATTATCAAACACTAATAAAAGTCTTATTCTATGAAAAATTAGAAAAATAAAGGTTTTAAATATTTATTTTTAGAAACCTATTGTAGACAGGAATATTTGTGTTGCTAGTAGCATTATGCAAATGTTGGGTGTATTGACAAAGTTCTGACATCCTATTTATTGTATGAGTGCCCTGAAATACTGAGAACTTATAGAATTAAAAAGAACTAAAGTAGGAAAGGTGGATGGGATAGAGAGAGGAGAGGGCAGAGAAAACTTCCTTGTGACCCAAGACATATGGACATGTTCTAGTTATCTATTGCTACATAACAAAACACCTCAAAAAATAGCGGATTAAAACACAACGATCCTTTTCATATTACCATATGTCTGGTGGTTGGCTGAGCTCAGCTGGACAATTCTTGCTCAGGGTGTCTCATGTAGTTGCTATGTCTAGGGTTAGTAGCGGCTGAAGGCTCACTCATTCACTCATCTAGCCCCTGGGCTGAGAAAGAGCAGACATCTGAGGCTCCCGGGCATCTCTTTGTCTTTAGAGGATCTTTCCACATGCTCTCACCAGCCTAGCAACTTCAGGGTGGCCAAACTTATTTCAGGGCAGTTCTGGTCTTCAGAGGTCTGTGTACCAAGTGAGAAAGTCAGTTGGAATTTGCAATGATCTTTCTAATCTGGTCACACAAGTCAAGATAGTCACAAAGGCCCACTCACTTTCCAGGGAGGTGACAGGCACCACTTCTTGATGATAGGTGCACCAAAGAATTTGAGGATGTGTTTTCAAACTACCACAGGACTTCAAAGACCTCTGGCAAAAAAAGTCTGGGACAGAATAATGAGTCAGTCACTAAACCACAGAGTGGTTCCTTGTGGGTCGCTCTCTGCTTTGGTAGGATAGTCATGTTTAAGTGCTCCTGCTCTGGAGATGCAATGCCTGCCCGGGCTTGCTTCTGCCCTGACACCCACTGAGCCTGGAACCTTACGCAAATCTCAGTGCCTCCGTTTTCTTATTTGTAACGGGGTTAACGAGAGCGTTATACACTATCTTCCTTTATAACCAAGATAACCCCATGAGGTAGTTACCAAGCTCCTAAATCCTAAGGTTGGTAACAATAGAAACATCTTTCAGGTCTGCTGTGTGGATCAGATGAGACCATCTATTATGTTCGATCTGGATATAATTAGAGCTGCTGGTGCAAGTTTTAGTGAGGCCAGGTCAGAAGAATAAACCATTTCCAGCAAAACGTGCACAATGCCACATAGGGGCGCAGATTTTTCCAACTGGAGATGAAAGACCCATCTAGGCTAAAGGGGGGTCAGATTTCTTGGCAGGTGTAAAATATAAAAGCGCATTAAAAAAATCCAGCCATTCTAAATCTCATTTGGGACTACGGGTGCAGAACCAAGCGCAGTTTGCAGAGTGAGACCAGGGGCACCACTTTGAGTTTGCAAAACGAGAGTGTTTATCTTTCTCCTGAAACAGGAATCCAGGACTCCGGGCAATCTAAAGAGTTCTGCCCGGAGAACACCGGCCCTCTCTGCCTGATGCGTCCCTAAGTGTCAGGGCCCGCGTCGTGGCCGCGTGCACGGAGCGGACACCTTTCCCGGGAGCCTCCTCCTGTGCATTCCGCCTTCCCCTCGCGATCCCGTCGCCGCCCTCGGCTCCCAGGCTCCAGGAGCCACCTTCCCCTCCTCCCTCTCCGCTAAGGTGCCTACTCCTGCGATTGCAGAGCGCCCATCTTCCCAGCCCGGGCAAAACCCGGAGAGGTGGAATCCCTCGCTCGGAGCGCCCCGGCGGCCACTGGGCATGCTCCGTTGTCAGGCAGGTTCGCGGCTGCGAGCCGCTTTGGAGGCTCGCGGATTCCTCCTGCTGCCGCGCGTCCTCCTCCTCCCGAGCAGGGAGCCGGCGCATGATGGCGGCCGCGGCGGCCCGGAGCGCCAGCGGCGGCAGCAGCGGCGGCGGCGGGAGCAGCAGCAGCGACACGTCCAGCACCGGCGAGGAGGAGCGGATGCGGCGCCTCTTCCAGACGTGCGACGGCGACGGGGACGGATACATTAGCAGGTACTCAGGGAGGTACGCAAACGCGGCCGGGGCGCGACCCGCCTCTGCGCGCTGCCCTTGACCCCTCCTCTGCCCTCTCGCCCCAACTTCCAGCAAGTTGCCCAAGAAGCTCCCGGGGAAAGTTGGCTGCGACGCTGCGAGCGCGTCGCCTGCTCGGCACCGAGGCCGAGGGGCTGTTGTGCTCGCCTTCTGGACGTGCGAGTTGGTCCAACTTTTCCCAGCGCTTGTCTTTGTCTGAGCGTTGGGAGATACCCCGTTGGGAAGCGAGTCCTCCCCCGGGTCTCCGAGCGCCCCTGCCCGTGGGGAAACGGGTTCTGGGCGCTTGTCCCGGGGAGCAGTGGCTGCCCTGCAGCTGCGGGCTCCTGGGTGGCAAGATGCTGTGGCAGCGGGCAGCGATCTGTCCCGCTGCTCCGTGCACACAGCCCCGGGCCGGACCAGGATAGGGATGCGCGCTCTGTCTCAGCAACAGAGCTGGACGTGACAACAAGCTGCAAGAACTTTCACGTGCTACACAGTGCCTGGCGTTACAAACTTCGGACCCCAAAGAATGGGTATGGTTTGCTAGCAATACTGACTTAAACGTATGAGCCTGAAGGGAACGGAGCACCCAGGTGCAAACTGGGGGTTCAGAGGTAAGTCCGGAATGCGGAGCTTCCTGCCTCGCTGGCTCGGCGCGCTAACCAGGTGAGCCTCCCCAGGGGTCTCCGGACGCCTCTGCGCGACCACTCCCAATCCTCGCGGTTCCATTCCAGATCCCTGCAGCGGCGGTGTTTCGGCTTTAAGCCGCGGGGCTTGACAAAATCAGTAGGTCTGCTCAAATTTCCGCCGCTTATCAGGCACTGATGGGGAAGAAGGCAATCGTAATCTTTTGCAATATGCTCTTAGGAAAGGTTGACCCCGTACGCTGAAGACGTTATGCGCCGAAATTTGAATAGCCTTGGAGGAAATAGGCAGCGTGGATTGTAGATTACATCTGTGTATTTCATTTTTATTATACCTCTGTCTTGGTGATGCTAAAGTTCTCTGAAAATTCCAGGCTGTCTCCGACAGATTGTCCTTGACTGTTTAGAGAGAGAGAGCGAGAGAGAAAAGAATGGAAAAATTTCCCTTCCACCCCCCAAAATTTCTTTTAAACGTTCCTTAAACAGGTAATTTGACATGTAAAAAATTAACAATTGGAAAAATAATAATTCATTTGGGACTTTTGACTCAATTATGATCATTCTTGGTTGATTTTTTTTATTTTTTTTACTTTTCTAAAGTTTCGTTGGGAAACATTAGAACAATATCAGAAAACTTTATGAACCAATTCTGTTCCAAGATGGAAAAATATATATAACTCTAGTTGACCACACAGATTTTTATCTGGAAGTCTTTCCCTGTTTTGGTTTTGTTATAAAAAAATTTCACCAGATGGTTTAGATTTGTTGTGTTTTTCTTACTTGAAAGGCCATTATTTCATTGTCAATAATAAAAATCTATACTCTTCACTTTAGGATGCAAAAAGAATGTAATTCACATGGGCAAGAGTGCATATAGAAAACTAGCAGAGGGGAAGCCCAGATGGCTCAGCGGGTTAAGCATTTGCTTTGTAGCACTGGGGTCCAAGGATTGAATCCCAGGCTGGGCTTGTGCAGACCCATATGCCTCCCTGGGGCATTTCCTGCCCCACTCGGCCCACCCACCCATGTGTGGAATGAAAATTGCCGAAAACTGATGAGGTACAACTAAGGACACTGCTCTGGGCCCTCCCACTTTTCTCTGTCTCTCTCTGTCACTGTCAGAAACAATAAAATAAATCTTAAAAAAAAAGGGAAAGCTGGCATGGCTCAGCGGGTTAAGCGCTCGCTTTGAAGCCCAGGGGACCAAGGATCGAATCCCGGCTCCGGCCCATGCGGACCCATATGCTGAACTGGGGTGTGCCCCCAGTTCAATTCTTGCTGGGACCTATGTGGGAGGCTCCCGGCCCAGTTCCTGCCCAGTGCAGCCCTGTGCCCGCCTGTGGAGTGAAACTATATGGAAAACTAATGTCAACTATGGAGACTGCTCTGGGCCCTCCCCCTTCTCTCTGTCTCTCTCTGTCTCTGTTTCTCTCTGTCAAAAATTAATAAAATAAATCTTTAATAAAAAAAAAAAGAAAGAAAGAAAAGAAAAGAAAACTAACAGAATTCTCTCCTTCCCTTTCTCTCTTAACCTGGCCTAATAACATGTTGCTTTATCTGAACTAGATTTTTTGTTCAATCTTACATTATTTTGAATGATGGCTGTATCTACCCCTAAGGATAATAAATTCTGTGAGCATAGTTTGAGGACTTTGTGTTGGAGGGTAAGGTGTATAGACACCTACCTGCTGGGGCAAAAGTGGAAAAAACTGTATCATTCTTTGAGCCACATCACTTTAATATATCTGCCTCAAAGTTGAAAGGCATGTGCAGTAATAAACCCTACCAATTACTTTAACTGTGGGCATAGTTGCCCTGGAAGTTACACTGTGACAAAATTCCCATATAGGAAGATGTCAGGGATGACAATCTTATTGAAAGGGAATGCCAAGGAACTTCTCTAGAACTATGTTTACACAGCACGCACATTTTTACCTGGAATATATATTTATTTGGTATGGCTTGGGTAGTGGGATTAATAAAAATAAGTGACATTAAGTGTCTCCCTCCCCAAGGCCACCCCTCTGTGCTACCTTTGTTTAATGATCTTTACTGACCACAGTGGGTGATGTGGTGTCGAATGCTATGAATTTTCTCTTTTATTAAACATGAGAGTTGTACTTTCTACATTAAAACACCCCAAACCTTGGATTCTTCAAATGATGTTAAGTTTATACTCATGGTACAAAGCTGTATTTGTTAGGATTTCAGTTGACTATATATAATAGAAACCTAACCACAGTCAAAAAAGTGTTGGCTTTCTCAGCTAGAAATCATGAGGTGGTCCATCAAGCTGTTCCCCAATGGTGTCAGTGCCAGCTTCCTTCTTTCTCTCTGAATGTGTTACATAAAGCATTCATCTTCATGGTTACCTCATAGTCTTAAAATGATTGCTTTATCTCCAGCCTCGTGTCCAAGTTCTAGGTAAGATATAAAAGGAAGCTGAATTATGTGGTGCCTATATCATTAAAGCAGAGCTTTCCTAAATCCCTTAATTGACATCTTATTGGTCAAACTACGTCACCTTACTATTCATACTTGCGGTGGAGTTCAAGGAAGTTTGTAATTCAGTTCATCACATTGCCCCTAAACAAAACGGGAGTTCTGTTAACTAAAAACAAGGAATGGATATTGGTTAAGCAAAACTTATACAGTGATAAATCGCACACATGCAACTATATTAGCTCTGGTTCTTTGCCTAGTCCTCATTCTCAAGCAAGAGTGGGCTAGAGATCTCATGTTTGGAGAAAGGATAAGTGAAAGATACACTGAGTCCAGAAGAGAAAATGTCAGGGTGCTTCATCTCAGGAAGAAGAAAGTTCAAGGGTAGGGCTTTGAATCTTTAATATTCTCTTGGCCCAACCTTCCCCATCAGGTTAACAGAAAAGCCATCAGCTAACTGGAGATTTCTGGAATAGCTGCTTCTGCCAAGAAACACCTGGCCTGCCAGAAGGACCCAAAAGCCTCTCCCATGGATAGTTAAGCAGGAGCAGACAACTACCATCAGGTGGAGCCAAACCACGGCTTGAACAGGGCAGGATTTGGACTGCACAGTGGGACCACACAGCAGGCTCTTCTGTGCATTTCATCAACTGCACAGGGACTTAACCCCACATTTTATGGTATTGAGTTTTTAGACCCTATTTATGATGTTACAGGAGAAGGTGGGGTTAGTCTATTTGTTAAAATTAATTTCCCTCTGGTATTTTAAAGCTTCTGGTTTTTATCCTTCAATTTGAGAAACTATTCTGAACATTTTGACAAATATCTGAAACCAACACTTACATTTATAGTGTTTAGTTCCCAAGCCCCAGCTGAAATGTTGGTGCCTTAGAGAGAGCTTCCCTGACCACTATATCGAAGTGGATTTGTTTGACCCCATTATTCTCTATTATAGTACCAATAGCTTTCTTCCAAAGCACTCTTTACCACTTGGAATTGCATTTTGATTAACTACTTTATTTGCCCATTTATTGTCATTCTCCCACTGGATGTGGCCTTCATGAGTGTACTGTTTTGTTAAAATAGTACACTCAGGATCTGGCACAGTATTTGCCATATAACATTCAATCTGTAAATTCTGAGGAATAAATGACAAAGAATAAACAGTGGTATGTTCATGTATATTAAAAAATCTTTTAAGCATTTTTATTTTTAAGCATATTTCATGTTTATGAAATATTTTAAATATGAGCATATTTTATTAAAGAATATATTCTTTAAAAACAACTTTCTGGTTATATATTAAGACTATATTATTGAAAATTTGGAAAATACAGAAATGTATAAGAATAAAATCAAAATCATCTATTGTCACATAACCAAGGAATATCCTTTCTATTTTATTTTTTTATTTATTTTTTTATTGTTAAAGTTATTGGGGTGACATTGGTTGATAACAATTACACTGTTTCCAAGTGTACAAATCTACATTACCTTGCCTATACATTGCATTATGTGTTCACCACTGAGAACCTTTCTATTTTCATGGTGACAGATTTGCATCATATCATTCTTCTAGTATGTTAAAAATGATTAGATAAAAGAAAAAACATCCAATGCTTATGGATAGAAAGACTTAATATTGTTGTGATGACAATACTCTTCACAATTTATCTACAAACTCAAAACAACCTTTCTCTGAATCCTAAAAATTTGCAAATTGATCCTAAAATTCATATGAAAATTGAAGGAACCCAAAATAGTCAAAACAATCTTGAAAACATTTGAAGAACAAAGTGTGCAGATTTATACTTCCCTATTTCAAAACTTATTACACAGCAATAGTAATCAACACCAGCAAAAGGACAGACATACATATAGATGAGAACCAAGAATCCAAAAACAAACCCATGTGATGTTGAATTGATTTTCAACAGGAGTGCTAAGACACGGGTGTCAAAATCAAGGGTGGGATGGGGAAAGAACAGATATTTCAAAAAATGGTATTGGGACAACTGGATAGTCACATGTAAAAGAATGAAGTTGGATACTTTTCTCACATATAAAACTGTATGTATTCCTCATATGCACAATGTATATATTCCTCATATACAAAAATTAATTCAAAGTGGATCAAAGGTTTAAATGTAAGAGCTAAAACTACTAAACTCTTAAAAGAAAACCTAGGACAAAATCTTAGTTACCTTGGATTTGGCAGTGGATTCTTATATAGGACACCAAAACAGATGCTATGATAGTAAAAATAGGTAAATTAGGCTTCATCAACATTTTTTTAAAAAGATTTATTTTTTATTGTTTAAGAGATGAGAGAGAGAGAGGGACAGAGACAGGGAGAGGGCTGGGATGGCTCAGTAAGTTAAGTGCTCACTTTGCAACCCCAGGGACTGAGGATCAAATCCTGGTCCTGGCCCTTGTGGAACCCTATGTTAAACTGCCATTGCTTCCCATGTGGGAGACCTCCAGTTGGGTTCTCACCCTCCTCCCCACACCCCGCGACCCCCACCCCGATTTGACCCCTGGCTCGAGGGGGCGTGCCTCCCATGCAGGAGGCTCCCAGCCCAGTTCCTGCCCTGCATGGCCCCCACCCACCTGTGTGGAATGAAACCATGTTGAAACTGATGTATGGTTATGGAGACTGCTCTGGGCCCTCCCCCTTCTCTCTGTCTCTGTCTGTCTTTGTCTCTCTGTCTCTCTCAAATAAAACCAATAAAATAAATCTTAAAAAAAAATGAATACATTGTTTTAATGCTAGAATAAATATACAGTCTTCCATATTTAATGCTAGAATAAACACATACATTGTTTCATATACTATAGTAGTAAAGAATAGGTAAAAACTAATTTTTAGTGAAATGTATGAATAAAATTGCTTTGTAAACACCTTGCTGAATCTCTTTTAAACAATAACAGCTACAACAACAAAAAAATATTTTAAGGTTGAATGGAGAATACTTCAATGTATTTAACTAAAGTCTTACAGGTTTACATATTAAACATACTCTACTATTCTTCCTCTGAGCAGTGGTAACAGAAATCTGCTTGAGGAGGCTAGAGAAAGGAGTCATTTGACTTTTTAAAGGGTAGAGGAGCCACTTAAATGAAAAGTAAATGGAATAAAAAAGCTATTATCTATAATTTCTTGTCTCATGGCCAAGTATAGGTACCACATTTTGCCATGTGTAATGCGCACTTTTTTTGCCCAAATTTGTGAGGGAAAAATAAGGATGCACATTATACATAGGTAGTACTAATTCCGTATCTATATAAATGTTTTTAATTCTTTTATTCATGCTTATGAGTTAAAAGTGTAACTCTAGAAATCAATGACAATATCTGCATGCAAAATAATACCCCAAAATACTATAATCACTTTTTTATATATAAAAAATTTTGTGCATAAAATTTCTTGTACCTTGTATCTATCTGTTCTTGTGTTTTGTAATTATTTATTACATAAAATTTCTTGTACCATAATATGTTAAAAACAAATGTTAAAATTTCTTTATAGTGCTAAAACAAGTACCTAACTATAAATAAATAAAATTTGGAATTATAAAATTAAAACAAAAGATTTTTTTCCTGAAACTTTGAGCCAAAAACATGGGTGTGCACTATACACGGGAGCTCATTATACACAGCAGATGCTTTTCCTATAGCATAAGGGTTATTCTTAGAGGTGATAATTCTGAAACACAGTTTTTAAAAGAGCTTTTGGTGAGATTCAAAGTACAGGATAACTAAAGCCAAACTTCAAAGAAACTAAATAATACTGAAAGCCACAAAGCTACAATCAATTGTAATGTCACTCAGAAAAGCACAAACTGAACCTAAGGGAGGAGAAAAAAGAAAAAAAAAAAACCACTTTAAAACTAATAGGAGGGAGAGAATACTTTTGAATACAAGAAATCTGCTACCCAGTCACCCAGAAGGGCTAACTCAGCTATATAGTATTTCCTGATTACTGACATACAATAAAATGAACCCATTTTAAGTATATATTTCAAAGTTTTGATACCTTTATATACCCCTATAACTACCACCACAACCAAAATTTAATTTTATAATCCAAAATTTTTCTGTTCCCCCTTCTTGGCCAATCTCTAGCCCTATCCCTGTCCCTTACAAGCACTGGTCTGCTTTCTGATTAGACTTGTCTTTCAATATTTCATATAAATGGAATCATACAACATGTACTGTTTTGTGCCTGGCTTTTTTTGAGTGTGTGAGATTCATGACTCCTGTTA
>PVKE010018945.1:0-29005 GCA_004027555.1 Craseonycteris thonglongyai
GATCTATCAGTGCCAAGGGCACCATAGAGACTCACCCTGGGGATAGAAGAGGTGACATAGGCTCCCCCATCCCCAGCTTCTCTCTCCATCAACAGGGCTGACACAACGGGTGGTACTGGAGGAGGAAGGAACTACAAAGAGGAGACTTCTGAATGCCCTTGCTATCCCCTCTCCTTTGGGAGGAAAGAGCTGCAATTCTTTTGCGGAGTTCTTTGTGGAGTTCATTTGTTTTTATAAAACTAAATGGGATCAGAATCTAGTAGTCACCTCTTTGACCTGAACTTTAGTCAGGATTTTATAAGAAGGGCAGGAGGAGTCTAAGCTTTGTGTCTCACCTAGCACCTCAGGGGACATACCTGTGGCAGGGGGCTGGGGCAGAGCTCTCTTCAGGAATGAGGAGTCCCTTTGGCCAGAACATTCCCAGAGCTGTACATCCCCATCTCTGCAGCAGGTAGCTGGATCAAATGGAAACTTCCCCACCCCCAACACCCCTACAGCTAAAATTGAGGGGGTGTGGGGAGAAAGGGAAATTCTTTGTACACTTCACGAGGTCCCAATTTGTTTGTATGCTTCGTTAAGGATTAAGACAATTCCTGCTCATGCTGGCTGATGCATATCCAAGATTATCCTGCTAAATCTCCAGAAACACCAACTGGGAAACAAATGACAATTGTTCTCTTAGAAGATCTTTGATTGTGTGACTGTACTGGCCTGTTGGGCTCCTTCAAGTGTCAGCCAGTTGACAACAATGCACACAGGAAGAAAGCAAACCTCTGCAAAGCAGGAGACAAGGGCCTCTGAGGTCCAACTCAGCAGACCTGGTGGCTGGCCTTTTGGTTAAGTGCTACCGCAGGATGCCAGAACCAAGGGCAGAGTGGACGGGCACTGAGGGCAGTGCCAAAGTCGGGCAAGGTCCTGGCACAAGCCAGAGAGAAGATTCAGCCATGGAAGCCAGGTATCCCCAGAGATGGACTTGGGGCTGCTGAGGGAATCAGAACTCCTGGCCTGGAAGGACCTGAGGCAGCACTGTTTAAAAGCAGGTCTTGGAGAAGACCCGCAGTGTGTGCACACGGCCAGTGTGGCATCAGGCCAAGGTCTGGCTGTCCAGCAACAACTGGCCATCTAAACTCCCCTTTCCAGCCTGTATGTTTGCTACCTTTCACGGTTACCAGCAGAGCTCATTTCACCCTATTCCCAAGTATATTGCTCAAAATTTCCTGGGGAGATGAGAGAAAAGGAGAGATTGACCCCACAGTGCAATTTCCCTGCTGCCAAGCTCTTCATTACCTTGGCCCCTAACTTTTTCAGGATCCTCCACCTTATACAAGGTCCCCTCAGCCCCAGGGAGTCCTGGTCTTCCCTTTTGAACAGCCACATGAGACAATTGTTCTTCCCAACAGTGTCCATCATTTGTAAACTGACACACAGTGTCAGAGACACTCAGAGATTTGCCCTTACTCTCTTTCCAGCTCTCATTGCCATGATCAGAAATGTAGGAAGCCCTAGCCTCATGGCCAGCATTTTCCCAGGAGGAAACTCTTACAAGTTTATACAATTTGCCTTTCTAATGTAAAGACTCAGGTATCGACCAAGTTGTGGACTCAACCAAAGTGTCCTCTGATAGATGACTGGATAAAGAAGTTGTGGTACATTTATACAATGGAATACTACTCAGCAATAAGAAAAGATGAAATACAGTCATTTGTGACAACATGGAAGGACCTTGAAAACACCTTATTAAGCAAAATAAGTCAGACTGAAGGAATCAAGAAACATATGAACTCACTTATAAGGAGGATTATAAAACTGAAAGTAATAGAAACAAAAACTCACGGACACAGTCAATAGTTTAGTGGTTACCTGAGGGTAAGAAAAAGGTGGGTGGGCGAGCTGGCGGGGAGAAGGGGGAGTAGGGAGGGGGCATCAAATAAATGGTGATGGAAAGAGAGCTGACTCTGGGTGGTGAGCACATAATGCAATGTACGGATGGTGTAATGTGGAGTTACACACCTGGAAACAATGTAATTGATACCAATCAACGTCACCCCAATAAATTTAACAATTTTAAATAATTAATTAATTAATTAATTAAAAGACAAATCAAAGCATTTATGCAAAAAGATGTATTTTCACTGGTGTTTGGGCTTTCAACTTCTGTTCTACCAGTTTTTTTTAACTTCTTATTTTGTAATGGAATAGCTAAGATAACAAGGCAAGAGGAAAAAACACCCTTTATTTGAACTACTGCATATTCATTAAATCAGCTTAAAAGCATTTGTTTTCATTATCATACAAAGACATTGACAGGAATACAAAGTTAGGAGCAAGAGCAAAAAGAAGCATGAGGATTTGTTTTAAACACACAGACCATCTCTCAGATTTGGCCCAAGGACATGAAGAGGGACAAGTGCTACACAGGGCCATTGCAGTCCCGGGTGGCCTTGAGAAGGACAATGAAATGGGAGAAAGTGTCTTTAGGCCATCCTTCTAGAAGACCAAGCTCTAAAGGGACTTGTTTTCCAAACACCCTCAAGGATTAGCTAGCATTAACTTGACAAAGTTCAGTAACAGGGGACCGTAATCCTGATGAAGATCCAGAATGAGAACAGGGCAGTTTGGCCTCCAGATTTAGGCTACTGAGTTCAACTCCCTCCAGCTGTGGAATTTAGGAAAGTTACTTAACCCCTCTAAGATTCCATTTCCCTGTGCATAAATGGGAATAATCACAGCTACCTCTTAAATGAGCACATACTATGTGCCTGGCTCTGTTCTCACACTTCCCCTACTTCAACTCATTAATCTTTGTTAACAATCCTAAGCCTTGTGCGCATATTAACCCATTTGATGTTCACAACAACCCTAGGAGGTAGGTAGGGTCTATGATTATCCCCATTTTACAGATGAGGAAACCGAGGCACAGAAAGATTAAGTATCTAATTATAAGATTGCCTGGCATGTAGTAGGTACTCAATAAATGTTAGCTATTGTTATCAGCATTAAGGATTTCATAAAGCTTTCAACACATCAGAAGGAGATGCTGAGTGCTTAGAGCAAGATCACAGGAGCTATTTCATCTCTTAGTTTCATTCCTGAGTTCCCAGTTTTCAAATAAATTTGCTATAAACCAACTCCCTCCTTTACTAAGTCTCTTATTTCTCAAGCACATGTGCACACAACATACACACACACTTTCTCATCCGCACGCACTCAGACTCACCACATATGCCCATACCCTGCCAACCCACAGAAACTTTCTGACACTCCTCAACTAGCTTGAAATATAGGGATGCTTTGATTCACCAAAACCTTTAGGTGGCCAGTTCAGCTTGACTCCTTGGTGGCCCAATTGGCCTTAATGAGCAAATTCAAGAGCTACTTTGACTTCAGAGGTTTTAGAAATACTTCCAGGGGGTTTTCTTAACCAGCTGATCTGCAGCAATATTAGGACGTACAACAACAGGAATCACCCAAGTATTACCACTCTACTGGAGCAACAGATGGTATCTGGCGCTGGTCTCAGGCCTGCCCTGATGTTCCTCACCCAGCACTGATAGTACAGGCTCCCAGGCACACACAGTATTCTCAGACACAAGAATGGAGACTGGCTCAGAGCAAACAGAATATCACACATAGGTGTTTTAACGAGAGCAGATCTCAGCAGATACCTAATTAAAATCCATCATCATAAAAGGGAGACCTTTAAGTTCAGAAAGTTTGAACCCAGAGATCACACAACCAAAAGAGGCTTCTGGCTGAGGTCTTCTGATCCAAACTTGTTTTGTTTGTTTGTTTGGTTGGTTGGTTTGGTTTGGGTTTTTCCATTATACCTCACACCAGTTTAACCTCCTTCATCATCTAAAAACCCAAAAATATGTTCATTTCTCTCTTTGCCTACTTAGCATTTTCCCATGTGCAATAGAGGAGGCTGAGAATGTGAAGGGAAGAAGGAAAAGGGAGGGAGGACAGGTCTATAGTATTGCTCAAGAAGGCTTGACCATGGATCTTAAGGAAAAGGCATTTTGAGTCCCAAACTAAAAAGAAAAATGTCAAACCCCTAAAACCTAGTCAGACTCCTACAACTGATTTTCATGAGAAAGTATAGACGTCACTCAGGTGGTAAATGAAATCTTTCCAGAATGTTCTTCCTGAGCAGACACAAAACTTCAACCCTTAAAAATGAAATCTTTACTCTCTGCTTGTGGCTCCTTTAACTCAACTCTTCACAGATGGGCTGCAGAGCTGTGCATGTGTCTGGACCTTCAGGGACGGGAAGCAGAGTTTTGCTTCCTGCCCCATCTGGTCACTGTTCCCCACTCCAGCCTAGACTCCCACCACCGCCGATAATCAGAAGAAATCAGAACACCTCCGGGAAAAGAATCTAGGACTCAGACTTAACTTCCTCTAAGGAGGATCAAACACTGAAGACTGTTCCTTTTCAAGTTTTATTAATCCTGGTTCATAATTTCCACCACATCATTAGTCATTTCCTATTTCTGAAGGCCTGGCAGCAGTTGCTGCGGCATCAGGCAGTAAATGGCCAGATAACCGTGCCACCTGTGTGCTGTATTGACAGTTACCCACAACCGCAGCTGGGTGAGAGGCGAATGTGCTTTTTCTAAAAGGCAAGCCATTTAGAAGTGCAGCCCAGTTTTTGATCTCTTGCTAAATACTTTTATCCACATCATCTCCCCATCTGGGCCTGGAAGTCATCATGTGACCTGCGGTACTTTGAAAAGAAAGCCGCCACAGCAACAACAGCAAATCTGCCATAACCCTGGAGCAGGGCGAGCTCTCGAGCCCCTCCCAAGAACAGGAGGGAGTCCCTGTCTTGAGCTGGGAAAACTCCAGGAGCTGAAGTTTAAAGAAAGAATAGAAAATGACAAGAATGAGGTCCAGCAAGACCCCTTCTAAAAACAGACAGAGAAAATACAATTTATAAAGAAGCTGAGAGGTGCCTAATTCCATGCGGTTATGGTTAAGACTAATTCCATGAGGTTATGCCTAGTTCGTAATGGCAGGTAGGGGCTTCTCCATATCCTCATTCTCTAAGGTCTGAGGGTTTCCCCAGTGCAAAACCCTCAGGAAACTCAGCTTGTCACAGGAACGCAGGCTGCTGGGGAAGCCCTGTCTCTAACACAGATTCAGCCCAGGGACAGGCTTCAGTTCTGGGCACCAGAGCATAAGTAAGCTAACAGCAAAAAAGGGACCTAGCAGCTTTGTTGGCCAAGCCCCTGGCTTGAGCCTCTGCTACTGATCTGTCCCAAGAGGTATGGCCAGGACCCACAAACCTGTGTTTCTGCCCCTGGCAACTCCTATAGCAAGGATTGAAAGGCAAGCACAAATAAAGCTTGTTTGGGGCGATTTTAATTTTTTAAAGGCTAAATCCTAATTTGTAGCCTTTAAATAACACTTCCATCTGGGTCCAGTAACATCAAGTATGCTGCCAACAATGGGCTAATCTGACATCCCTATTAAGCAAAGAAGAAAGTTCCCGAACTTAATTCCATCCTCCTGAAGGAGAGAAAATTGGAGATAGCAAATTCAGGGGGATGCATAGCGTTTTCCCTGTTACCATTCAAAACAGAGAAGTTTTCTCCTCTTGGAGAACTATTGTGGGTGTTTTTGTGTATGTTAATAATCAGAACCGTGTGTGCCATTCTGATTATTAAACTGAGCCATGACATGTGTTCATATAGACAAAATACCCCCACCCTTCTTCACCCTTGTCTAGCAATGGTAGCACCAGAAGATCATAAAAATATAATTCCACAGGGTGTAGAATCAGCAACCATAGGAACGGGAGTGGAAAAGTTGGAGAAATTGAATCCCTTGTTCTCATTTTCTTATATTTACACTAGTCCCTGCTGTTACCAGTCTCAAGGTGCAAAAATCATCAAAATACCTATCCCATGACATTTTCAGAAGCCTGTTCTATACATCGGGCCTCTTTTCATCTCTTGATGCTTCCCTCAAATCACTACATATTAAATTGGAGTTCTTCTTTTTTGACTACATATACACAGACAGACAGACAGACTTACATACATACATACAAACTCTATCCCCACCTTTGGACATATTTTAAATCCTCAAATTCTACTCTGGTATCTCCCCTCCTTGTTTTATGAAGTAGTCACCATTCCATCTACTAGCCACTTGTAAGATATCAGGAAGAAATAACTACCATTTCTTACCTTTTAATAATTGCAATGTCCCTCCACTTAGAGTTTTATTCTTGAGTCTGGTCTTCCCACCAAAAGCTACTGAACAACTAAAACAATACTTACATAACATCCTGGTCGTCAGGAGCTGACTGTAATTCATTAATTTTAACTCATTCAGTTCTCATCAGTCCTCTAACTTCCCTGTTCATATCCCTGCCAGCAATTTGGGCATTGAGAATGGACACCCCCTGGTTGAGTATTTAAAAGTAAATCTGCCTCATTAAATCTCCTCATTTGGAGGAGCTGGGTATTCTAGCTCTCTCAATGAACTTAATCTGAAAGAGGTTAGCACAATAAAAGGAACCATCTAACAGATCCTGGTGCACAGCCTGTTTACTCACAAGGCCTCTAAATCACACCACCAGACTCTCTAGGGACTTTTGCTCCCTTGTTTCCAAATCTCTCCCAAACCCACACCCACCCACCCTCACTGCAAGAGCTATGGTAGCTGAAACCAGGGTTGATTTTTATCTGCATGGCAACCTTGTGCTCCCAAAAGTTCCAAACTGATCAAGTGGCCTTCAAAAATGCTCCCACTTCTTAAAAGGGCTGAGCCAAGCTCTGTATGATGGAGACAGAAAGCAATCCCTTATCGTGTCGGAAGTAATACTTGCGGTTATCTAAAGCAAGTACTCATATCCTACACTTTATCTGTGAGTGGTTTTCCCTTCCAGCGGTAGGAATAGAAACGTCTCCTTCATAATGACCACTATTGAAACCCCAGCAGGCTGATTCTGCTCTTGGCGACATGCCATTCCCTAGCATAAGCAGGTAATCATCTCAAAAAAATGCAGCATGTCGGAGAACAGGTACAAGTATTTTCTGTAAATATTGTTTGTAAAGGGCCAACTTTGTAACAGGGATTGTTTGTCTTGGAGCCTTTTTGGTATGTATATATGGGTTCACAAGAACTTGCAGTTCTGGGACCAGCCCACCTAGTCCAACAGTCTCATATTGGGGTTCAGGGGATAGGGCCCAGGAAATTAGACAAGCTTCTTCCCTCCTAAGTGTTGTTACCTCAGGAAAGAAAAAGCACTGTGGTATTTAACCCGCCATAGCTCTTTTGCACAGATACTGTGGCTGTCAGCGCACCACATCTAAACATATGCTCTAGCAGATCCTGAGCACTAGGGAAGTTTTTAAAATAAAACCATCAAACAGCATCCTTTATTGAGGATGACAAGCCAACTGCGGTCTCTTTGTGACTCATCAGACATGCAAACAGCACAGCACAGCACTAGGTGGATACGTCAGCCAGAAGCTCTGCAGGTCAAGCCCTCCGTCCACAAGAACACATTTCTCAGAGAGAAATCCAGTGAAGTTTCCTTCTGCAAGGGGGAGAAATGTCCATCTTTGTTTGTCAGATTGGGAACCTGGAACACAGTGCTAGGTGCCTGTGAGTGGAGTAAATATTGGCCTCAAACAATGAAGAACTATAGATTTTGGATTTCCTCATGCTCCCCCCTGACAATGTGTCCTCTGCTCTGGCCCAGTCCCTCAGACTTGCCCCTCACTGCAGTTTTTGTCCCTGGTCCCAGACTGACTATGCAATACTTATGCAGGATCTAGTAGAAATGAGCCCCATTTGCCTATAGATACAGTTTTTTCAGTGAATTAACATCTCTAAGGGTGAAACAAAGCACTTTAATGCCTAGGAAAGTTATGGTTATTTTTATATTTCCTTTATTGAGCTAGTGCCTTTAACTTTATGTAATGTAAATATATTATATTAAAATATTACATATAGAATAACATCCTCTTTTAAGTAGTATATTGATATGTTACAGAATTGCATGCTTATTATTTTGTAACAAAAGACTTGTTCTAAATCACCAGCCCATAAAAAAGGGTGTTACTTCTGCCAGCCCCTGTATAATACAGAGATAATCCAAAGTACTTGCTCTCGTTCAGAAGAGAATTGTGGAATCAAAATTTGTACAAATATAAGTTAAGATAAAGTACACAGAGTGTAGCAAAAACTATGAAGTGTTTTTAGAATATTTCTGCTACAATATTTTTTATTGTTTTTGTTTTGTTTTGTTTTTGTTTTTGACAGAGAGACAGAGGCAGAGACAGAGAGAAGGGGGAGGGCCCAGAGCAGTCTCTACGGTTGCACGTCATTAGTTTTCTATCTACATAGTTTCATTCCACAGATGGATGTGGGGCTGCACAGGGCAGGAACCAGGCCAGGGGCCTCCCGCATGGAGCGTGCCCTGGTGAGAACCAAACTGGGGGCCACACCCCAGTTCAGCATATGGGGCCGCATGGGCCTGGTCCAGGATTTGATCCTTGGACCCCTGGGCTACAAGACAAGCTCTCAACCTGCTGAGCCATCCCAGCTTTCCCTATATCTACTTCTAATAGAAATTTTTGTATTAGATTTCTACTAAATAGAAGATAGTGTTTATCTTATTTCAGTGTTAATTAAAAACCAAGTTTAGAAACCAAGGCATTGTAACATATAAAGAGTAGTTATTGAAAGGTAAACTTGATCAGCTATTGTCAATCTCCACTCAATCAATAAGAAGCAGAAATTTAAAATACATTGGAGGTTGGATGAAAGGAAGAATTTCTTTACAAAGAAGAATGGTAAATACTACACGCCACAACAAATGTCCTGAATTTCTATTCCCAGGAAGCTCTACGTTTGGGCTGCCTTGGGTGGTTTAAAAATGTTGTCAGAGTCATGAGGAATGATTTTAGATGGCTTATGCTAAGTCCCCTCCAACAATACGGAGCTTCAATCAACACACCCACCTGCATATGGCTGCCTGTTAGGGAGTTCACAATCAGAAGCCAACGCTGCAGGATGGCTCCACGCCTTGAAGTTTCACATTCATAAACAAAACGCATGCACCATTCTCTAAATGACCAGATGGCTACGATGACCACCCTGAGATAAAAAGTGGTGCCCCAGATTGGTGAGAACACAAATTAACACCAATACAATTTCTGATCTGTAGAGAAACAGAAAAGGCAAAGGGGGTCCTGAAAGTAAAAGTTATTTGTTCCTCAATCTTGCTTCTTTGCTTGGAGCTGTTTCTTAAGAAAGAAGTCGCTTCCTTCCCTAACCATATAAAACGATCCCTGAAGTTATTTATAGTGTTCATGGCCCAGAGGCATCACTCGGTTCCCCCACCACAAGCCCAACCATGTGTTACTATATTAAAAAATGTGAAAAAGTAATTATGGGGTATAGGAGCCAGTGTCTGCAGACACAACCTGCCAAAGAGGAAGTGACAGGAAACTTATGCTCCTCGTTGCCGCTCAAGCACTGCCCAGGCTTCAGGCTCAGAAGAGAGCAATCTGTTCCAAGAAATGAGAGGGTAGCCTGCCCTGGTGAATCAGAAATGTCCCTGTTTCTGCACATACAGTAAACTGGTTTCCATTCCCAGGTCCCCTCAGTTGGTCAGATTTTCCAGTCACGTGGGAGACCACTCATGGCGTCCTCCCTCAGCAACTCAGACAGCTGCCTGCCTCAACTCCCACCGGACCAGGTAGACTGGGCCATGTAAGCATGTGGGCTTGGGTGAGCGTTAGAGACCACCAAAACTGCCACCTACGACCCTGTCCTGCCATTGCCAGGTCCTGATTTCAGCCACCTTGTCCTCAATCTAGCTTTGTTGTTCCTCTCACACCTCTACCCTGGTTCCTCCCCATCATGTAGGATGTGATGAGCCACCCAATCTCATTTCTGGACAAGCCTGTAGACATTCACAACCCCTTTTGCTCTCCCCTTGGAAGATGGGCTCTATCACCATTGAGATGCTCATGTTTTCTAGCCCTGGAGGCAAAGAGAACGAGCATTCCAAGTATCTGCTCCAGAGAGCAGAAATTCATCTGGGAGACAAGCCCACACTTCTGTCAGAAAGGTCTGTGTTCCCAAGAAGCCTCAGCTAGGAATCGTTTATTGAGAGAAGTTACATTTCTTCCCCAAGACCGCCATCCGCCTCTGGTCTGAGCCACAAAAAGAGCTCCCTTCTGATGTCTCAAGAAGAGATACGAGTGCCAACCCCCACAAAAGAGTACTGGAAGTTTAGAAAATTCCCACTATTTCAAGAAGGCTTCATGTGGACGTAAATCAAGGTTGCTATCTGTTTATTCACCTTGATCACCTAAATGCAGCGCCACATAAATGTCCAAAAAAGCAACATTTTGCCCACACACAATGTGTCTTTTAATGACTGATTTACAGAAATCCCTTTCAAATGAATTTTTAAAGAAAAGAGAGTCATAGATGACCAAGCACGCAGAAGCTGGAGGTCAGGACAATGTTGCCACTACCTCTTTAGTATAACTAAGTAAATCAAATTAACCTGTTTCCCTAATGGGTTATATTCTAGGATACTGAAATGTAGCTTTATGTCATAAACACAGCAGGCATGAGTTCCTATTTCGCGTCCTGCAGTTTTAGAATAGGAATAAACGTCTACTTCTAAAAGTCCCTAAAATCTTCCCTTCAAGTTTTTCTTCTTCTTTTTTTTTTTTTTTTTTCAACTCTGGGCAAAACACATACCGGTATATAGAATTTAAACAGATATCAATTGATGCAGCCTGGAAAGAAGACTGTAAAAATCAGAGAAAATGTTCTTATAAAGCTGATCCATGACAGCTTTCCACATTCAGAAACTGGTTTATAGCTTTCTGAGATGCCCTGTTAACCTCCCAAAGGTCTGTGGAGGAGCTTAAGTTATCTCATTATCCCAGTTTTTCCCCTTTCATCTTTGCCTCCTAAATCCCAGTTTCTTCACCACTACAGTATCCACAGTGCCACCTGCTGGTTATTGGAAGTATCTCCATGGCTTTAAAGTCCATCAACGACTGCTAGAAAAGCCACAGGGAGATACTCCCAAGAAATAATAAAAGAATCTATTAGATGAGCAAGATGCCAATCTATGGAGGTGTAATAAGAACCAATGTATTCTCCAGAGGCAAGAGTCTGGCTACTTTAAAGGGATTATTTAAAGAATTAAACCTACTATTTGCAAATTTTCTGCAAGCAGGTTGGCAATAGGGTTCAGTGTAAGAATGTTTTTAAAAAATGATTAGCAAGATGAAATGCTTCAAAAATTCCAAAGTTCTATATTTTCTTGTACCCACCAATCACAGACTGTATTTTCTCATTTCTTGGACAACTATCATCTACTTTTAAAATATACAAAATTTGCCATCATAATTGTTTAGCTGGGGGAAAAGTTTTAACTCAGCCCTGGACTAATTCATAGCAGTTTCTTCTTCATCAAAAGTTACAGACCGTCCCCTCCCCTCCTTTCCCCTCCCCCCCAAATCTGTGAGCCAGCCTCACAAAAGATAGGCACCAAGGCACCTACAGGCATGTGTGAACGCAAGGCGCCTCCTCCCACACTCACCCTTTCACATGGTTCAACTACTTGCCATGTGTCAACAATCTGCCATTTGCATCTCAGGTCTAAACCAGGCAAAAGATAAGAGAGAATAACCTTTAGAACCCACCACTAATGAATATGAATGAGGTCACTCTTGCCAGCTTTACTGGGGGACAAAGTAACACACAGGGAAAATATTTTTGCTTCAGGGCCCCTGACAAGCATTAGCTAATCAAGTTTCCTAACAATCCCCTGGAGTCTAGACTAGCAAAGGGTCATTATCCCTCCAGCAGGTAGGCAAACTAAGATACCCAAAGGTTACCATTTCAACATCAATTCTCTGTCATTGATAGTCTGACGTGACATTGGGGGGAAAGGTGCAGCAAGAGACCGCTCCTTGACTGCAACTCCGAAGCAGGAAATATGCCCAACTCGGGAGGCACTGAAACCTTGGAAGAGGGTTGAAATGACCATTATTTGGTAATAATTTTATCAGAGCAGATGATTTTAGAAATATAGATTCTCAGCCTAAATAAAAAGTATTTGAAGATTTAGATGGCAACTGAGTAATAATATTAAAGAAAAGTATTTCTGTATTTATCAATTTAGGATTTATTTGAGTAGTTAGTTGGTTGGGTTGTTGTTTTCCTTTTGTTTGTTTGTTTTCCTTTGTCCTCATTTCTTCCCAATCATTTCTAACCATGGAAACTATAAATAGGGGATAAAGATTACAAATACAATCTTGAGCCTTTAGCTCTATCTAGAATATCCTCCCATTATAATTTTGTTTTCATCTGCTTTCCTCTTTCTAAAAGTATAAACTGGACCCTGACATTTTCCTGCCTTCTACCAAATTCAGAAACTGTCTGTCACACTTTCTTTTTCTTTTTAAGTCTATAAACTTCAAAATATTTTCTGTCAAGTTGGCAAGACGCCAATCAGCCCGTCACCACTGTAATTACAGTGACTTCCCCTCTGAATATCACCCTGACATGGAGAGGAATTATAAGAGCTCTCTATAAATTTATTTTGATAGATTAATTTTCTTACTGAACATATATTTATACTCATCACAAACATTGACAGATCCTCACAATATTCACATTATTCTAGGAATTTCAAGTCAAAATAACAACTACCTGTCATCACTATCTGAAGAGAAAGCTGAATTTAGGCTCCCCCTTTAAAAACAAGCAATAACCTAGAAAGCAAAGAAGTGGGAGGAGGAGGCGGTGAAGGAGGAGGAGGAGGAGGAGAAGCCCCTGCTGCCTTGTACTTCTTTTACTGTTGAGACAGCACCCCAAAAAAAGCTCAGGATAAAGCCAGACAATATCGAACAATATTCAACTTTGAGGAGATGGAGCAGCAGGGAAGACTGCGTTACAGAGCATTGTTCTCATGCCATCAGTGCTTCTAGAAAAATGCTCAAAGCGCCAGCATTTGCTCACTTACTACAGGATTCACTTCTCAGCTGAGGAGGATCTTAGGAACAGTACACTTAGCACTCAGCAGTTATGTGACCTATTTTACTAATGTGTTTGGGAAGGAGGTTAATTAACAGTGGATGGCTATATCCTTAAGCTTAATTTTTCCAACAGCCCTGCTCATAAAAGGAAAAATTGAGTATGTATTGAAGGAAGCAAGCAATTAAGTTGCACAAATAGCGAGCCCATTGAACTGCAGCTGACTTCTATCATGTCAAAGAACTAAACACAGAAGCAATAAAAAGACTGCTGCCACGACCACCACTGAGAACCGACTGGCAATAAAGATGAACAACTTCCTACTTGAAGATGACTTGATTAAAGCTCTTCAGAAACCAAATGTTACACACAGGCATAAATGGAGCAAAATATTTTAATGCGTGTTTGGCAGGTTCAGAAACATTTTATAGTCAATTTTAAATGAAGGTTTATACAACAACAGTAAACTCCACTTAGGACTGCCTTTCCGATTGCTGTTCCTGCAAGCATGCTGCAGCGTTCCCGGGGAGGCTTGAGCCGGGCGGTGGGATACAAGTCCCATATCTAACAGAGTAAGGGGAGGGCTGATGGGGAGCGGAATTCCACAGGACTGGGTCCTCTGAAACCAAACCCAAGAGCAGAGCCAGAGACGCCCGTTCAGATGGCTGTGACCCTTGAAGACAAGTAAACAGACTCCCTGTAGCAATAACCAGGAAATCTCTCTCTCCCCAGCAATCCTCTGCTCCTTTTCCCACCTCCCAAAGCCCTGACAGGTCAAGCGTTCGCCTGAGCTGCCCTTCAGGAGAGCATACTCACGTCCAGGGGTTCAATACAGGTTGGCATCAGAACTGGCTCCCAGGACTATCAGTGTCAGTGAGGTGGGCTGGGCATGATTTGACAAGGAAAATGTGTCTGACAGAGGACGCGGCTCTTAACTTGCAAGTGTCTATGGATGTCTCTGGAGAATATCAGCCTCTCTGAGGGCTAGAACCAGCATGTACCTGCTGCCTTGGGAGGAGAGATACCATGGAGAGTTATGAAAGGTGAAAAAGATGAGGATTTTGCTGTCAGTATTGCTTATACGCTAACAAAAAGAAAGAAAAGAGAAAAACAGCAATAAGCTGCCTTTGTATTACTGCCCTCAAACTCACTACTGTGGAGAATTAAAGCCAGTCTATAACAAATGAATCAGTCTGCCACTCCATTTCTATTTTCCTCGTTTCCCTCCATTTCCAAAATGGGAGGGGGGAGGGCTGACAACGTGCTTTTCTCTAGACCATTCCCCCTGGACTTGGACTTGCAGGAATCAGCACCCTGCGGGTGAGATTATGACAAGTGGCTCCCCTCTCAGCTCCAGCGGCGCCTTCCTCACTCAGAAGCATGGTCAGCGAGCTCCCATGGGCTTGCTTCTTCTCTGTTCCACACAGCACCCATCAATATTCTGGGCATACAATAGATGCCTAATTAATGCTTTTTGGGCACACTCAGCAGGAAAAGCTCATATGTACGGTTTCTTTCTTTTTGTTTGGTTTTGAAGATTTGTTTTATCTTAACCATTCCTGCTGAAATAATCAAAGGAATTGAAACTGGAGATGCAATTTTGTGCCACAACCTGGGAGAGTTGGGGGTGGGAGGGGGAGGAAGCACAGTGTTCTCGATTTCCTTGGGTGGGAAATAAGGTCCAAAACGGCCTGAAAAACAAGTTAATGCTTCTATAAAGCGCACAGTGCCTTAAGCTCACAATCTAGTTAGATCGATGCACCCATTACACACCTCAGAGCTGAATTTGTCACCCAGGCTTTTAAAATATTTGATTTGGGGAATTCTAACTGCAAACCAAATTCATACTGCAAACTTTGGAATGGCTTTATCAGATGAAACAGAGATATTTGGAAGTTTGGTAAGACTTCTCACCACCTTTCAAGAGGATGGGTCACTAGATACATGGTATAGAAATCTAATAAACAAAGGAGTTGGGAAAGAGTTTGAATGTTTATGTACATTAATTTCATCAGCAGGAAAGACGCTCAGGGACACAGTTGTCCTTCCATTTCCCCGCCTCCACCTTGCAGCCTTGCGCGTGCTTTGAACTCTCGCCTCCCCGCTAAGGCGTCCTAACACCGCACACTGAAACGCCGGCGGGATGAGCACAGCACAGGAAGCGGGGCGGAGAAACAAAAAACAACAGCTCAGGGACGGAACCGTCTGCACTCTGGAAACCTCTCCCACGTGGCGTCCACTGTCCAAACTCCAAACGCCAGAACTGCTCAGCTCCCTCGTGTTAGGAGAACAAGAAAAATGCCCAGGAAAGCCCACGGCTTCCTTCCTCAGCGAGGAGAGGAAGCAGCAGAGGTAGCAGACGCCTGTGTGCAGCCATCATTTCTTCAGGGGCCGGTGTCCATTTCCACCCACTGGGAGAGAGTCTGGCAGCTTCATAACCGGCAGGAGAGACCTGATCCAAGAATCCATTTTGGCTCCCAGTCTAGCCTTACAGAGGCCAGTTCTGTCTAACTCTGAGAATCCTATAAGCACTAGCAAGGCTTTCCAATTGCTTCATCCTCAAAAGTATGGCCAAAGGAAGGGAAGTTAGGTCAAAGAGTCTATCTTAAGCAGGGCACAACATACTCTTCAGACATACCTTGAGATTAGGGTAAAATAAAAATACATTCAGAAGTAATAGAAAGCAAATATACCTTTTCTTCTCCTCCTTTGAGGAATCAGAAAGTAGCAGGATCTTAAATCAAAAGCAAAATAGAACATAATTTGAATAAAATCTAGAGCAAATGGCTGTCACAGGCTTGTTCTTCAAAAAAACAACGGTGTACATAATGAAGGTGTATTAAAGATGTCCGTTTAAGCACCCACTGTCTTCTCTTTCAAACCTTCTTTAAGGTTTCCTTATCGAAGTTCGTGGTTTCTCCACTTGCCAAACACCTGAAGTAGAAACTAAACTCATTTCTGTGTTCTGCCAGATCTAATCTTAGACTCAGAATGTCCCTTGAATTACTCTCTCACTTCTGCTTCCACTGTCACTGTCCTATGCCATGTAACCTATACTTGGGTTATTATAATAACCAACTACTTTCTTTCTACCCCAAGTCAACTTTCACATAGCTGACAGTTAGTTACCTTTCTAAGTAGAGTTAAAATTGTGACATAGCCTCTCAGTTCAACAGCTTTTACTAGCTTTTAGTTTTCTTTTAAAATGAAGTCCATATTTCTTAGCATAGAATTCAAGGCCCCTAATAAATTGAAATTGTTCTATATTTCCAAACTTCCCTGTTATTTTCTTCTCATACACAGCTAATGCTTGGCCCAGAACACACTCATTTCCTCCCCTGGATCTTGTCATGGGCTTTCACACTTCTAGAACTTCGCACCGTTCCTCCAGCTGCATCCATTCAAACCTTGCTTCTCCTCTAAAGACCAATTCACATGTCACCACCTCTAGGAAGCCTTACCCAACTCCAAGGCAAAATAAATTGCTCCCATCTCAGAGCACATATAACACTGTTTATCCCTTTGTTACATTGTTTGTCCCAATCTGACATGTATTCATTAACGTAGAACTTTTGTCTCCTCCTCAAGGACAGAAGAAACAGTTAATCCCTCTAAAGATGGTCATGGGTGTCTAGCAGAGTGCCTTAGATAAAATCGGCATTTCATACATGTTTCTAATACTGAATTGACCTTGCATAAATTATTAATTTTCACTAGAAACTGAACCATAGGGGAAGCCAGGATGGCTCAGTGGGTTAAGCGCTCACTTTGCAGCGCCGGGGACCAGGGATCAAATCCTGGCCCCGGCCCGTGCGGAACCATATGCTGAACTGGGAGCTCCCCCAGTCAGTTCAGTTCTCTCTCTCTCTCTCTCTCTCTCTCTCGCTCTCGCTCTTGCTCTCGCTCTCTGTCAAAAAAAAAAAAGAGAGAAAAGAAACTGAACCATGAATGGAAGACCAACTTGAGGAATCACAATCAAGGAAGAGGTCGGAAGAAACCTCAGTGACCGCTACTTATACAGAGGTCCATGCAATAGTCTTTCATGAAAGAATCAAGGTGGCCTAATCTGTTGCTTCTCAACATTTTATATTCACACATACTTGTGAAGGGTTTGCCTCTGAAAATCACTACCCTGACCAAATGCAGAGACCACCTCTATTTCAGCAGTAGGAACTGAAATGCTGCATTTAAAAGAGTTCAGTCAAGGATCAACAGATAAACATCGCAATAAAAAATTACACATAAAATAGTAGCATGTACAATTTATATATACTGTATATACGTATATATACATATATGTGCACACATATCTGAGATACTGTTTCATTGAAATATCTATACACAGAGATCTAACAATGTCTTTTTTGGGGTTTTTTTTAACTGAACTGGGGGCCTCACCGCATTCAGGAAGCACACCCCAGTTCAGCATGTGGGTCCGCCTGGGCTGGAGCTGGGATTTGATCCTCGGTCCTCAGGGCTTCAAAGCGAGTGCTTAACCCACTGAGCCATCCCGGCTTTCCCTAACAATGTCTTAATAAAACAAATATTTAGTGCACAGTTTTGCCATCATTCCAAAGAGGGGAGAAAAAACCCAAGAACTAAAACCATCTCCTTAGCCTTATTGGCATTAAGTAATCAAACTCCCTGCTGCTCAGGAATCTGACAGGCATATTGCAGTTCTCGTTCTCACCTGGAATGAAAAAATGAACTCAAACTTCCCAAAGAAAACCATAATTTTCCAACATCTTCTCATATGAGTCTAAAACTTCTGAGTCAACTCTTCCTCAGATGAATCATGTTAAGAAATGAATCTCTTAATAGCACCATATAAGCTGAACAGTAAGCCATGACCTCATCACCCTGGATGTAATAAAAGGACACAGACACTCAGGCATTTCAACAACCTCTTAATTCCTGCACTGTTCTGGTTTAGTATAAAGCAGGCCTGTGTGCAGGAAGACATTTTTAAAAATGCTTTTATCTCCATTTTGCAGGTTAGCAGATCTCAGGTTCTCGTATCTCTGCAGATAGAGGCCTGAACTGTGCAAAAGTTAAGCAGGCAGGCCAGTGAATTGACTTGAGAAAGAAAGAAACACATTTTTGAAAATGACACATGGACTCAAGATGAGCTAGGAGTAGAAGGACCTCAAACTACACAATTACTCCCCAAGCTCAAGTCAAAAACACACAAACAAATAAAACCTGGAACTGAACAAAATATCTGACTGCCACAGCCAGATTAGAGAAGCAGCAATAAGAAGCTGGTTTATCTGAACCCGAGAAGAAACAGGGTAGAAACGTAATACTATCTACCTTGGGTGGCACATTACTTTCTGACTTTTGATTTACCCTGAAGTCATCCTCCTTACGATTACAAGTAGCTTCGTTATTTTGCTAGAAGTAGCATGGGTAGGACCCATCTATACATGGAAGCTTCTACAAAGTGCACTCTATGTGAGAATAAATGTCTGTCTACCCTGTACTTGGTACCAGAAATAATTATCCCTAAAATTATGGTCAAATGATAGAATAAATTATTTGGATAATTTTGTGAGCAAGTTAATATTGGCATATGGAAGAGAATGCATCTGCGCCCCATCTGCAAGTAACTCTAAATATTTCAACCAGAGTTAACACCTCAGCCTGTCAGATCACTAAAATGCATTTAACTTGTTTAGGAGGATGGAAATTGCCCCCAGCATATAAAGGAGGTAGAGAGGCAGCCACCAGAGAAGTCAGCAGGATTCAATAATTCCACAGGCTCAAACACTGACCTGGAGGGAGTACTCTTCCTTCGTATCATTTCCTACCCACATCACTCCGCTGTCCCAAATGTTTTCTGATGGTGCTATTGATTGCAAATAGCTGTGAGCTTGCTGTTTGGCATTCCACTGCTTATCACTGTCAACCAATAGGCCTTCTGTTGTGGGTGTCCCATTTCGAACTGAGCCTCCACCTTCAGACTGGGCTTACAGGAGAAAGTGGCAACTTTGAAAACTTACCAGAATGCACGTAGCCCTGGGTCATGATGTCACTCACGCTGTGTTCCACGGGGCAGGACGGAGCCCAGAATGTCAGTTTCACCCTCTGTAAAAAAGGGAAGAGCCCCTTTCACTTGAGGTTTGAGATTCGATAGCTATGAAGCAGTGGCTTGTAATAAAGGCAGCAATTCTACAGACAAGACACTTTGGTAGAAATTGGGCGTGTACCCCATGAGAGCTGTTCAGAAAGAATTGAGCAGATTATAAGCAGAGACCAGGAATGATTTTGCCTTATAATCAAGATTAATCTCTCTCTGTGGCTGTCAGCATCAAGCTACAGTGTTTGTGACTGATGTGGCCTTTAAATTACTAAAATTAAGAAAGGCTCTTTGCTCCTCTATTGACCATAGCACACATTGTTTTTGGCAATGGCATTTCTATAAGAAAGGAAAAAAGTCTATTGTAAGAAATCTCTTGTCCAAGCACCTTGGAGGAACTTATGGGGACAGTGTGGCACCCTTAGAAGATAACAGTATTGTCTCAATCAGTTACTAAAAATTTAAAGAAGACAATACCTCTAAATCCCATGCAATTGGTGGAGTTATGATATATATCATTTAACAAGAAGCACTGACCCAAATACAACATAAACACATGAAACTTTCCTCTTTTCCTCCACTTGCTCAAGGCTGAAAGAAAGCAAAAGGCAAGGCAGAAAGGAGTCTCAGCTTCCTGGGGTCCCTTTCCTGATAAGAAAGTTTCTCTTTACAAAGTCGTAATGAGAAAGACCATGTTCTTTTACACAAATTCCAAGGCATTTTAGGATTTCCTAAGTAAAAAACAGCGTGTTTAGAACATTTATTTTTAAGTTGAACTTAATTTCACTACAAACATTGGCTGGTATTTCTAGAAGAATGGAGTGATGCTAAAGTGAGAATCAGAGATTAAATATTCAAGACTATAATAATCCATGAACTTACTTTAATACTATTCCAGGATTTTTTTTTTTTCATTAAACCTTAAGTACATAAGAAAACTATAATATATGCATGTAAGGTATAAGGGACTGAGATATTGTTTCTCCTTGTTTTCACTGTTTACAAAGCAACCTTGAGCAACCCTAGCTTATCTTTGCCGCTGTATTCCCTGATGTGACCGTATTTAGATCAAGTTTTCGTACTTGTGCCTTTAACTGGCTATGAAAGGCAGCTGGTCTAGAGAGGCCAGAATCAGGGAGAGAGAAGTTTCAGGGCTTATCAAGTCATCCAAGAGGCCGTGTTGTGCTCATCCTTTGTAAACAATAAGACATGTCAGCATCCCTGGTTGCTGTCATTACTGACAGTTCTGTAAAGACCAGTAAGTGTTGAATTCTTTAAAGCTGGATTGTGCCCAGTGAGAGAAACGATAGTGTGAGATGAGGGGGAACTTTGTGGATATCTGAGTACCTTGGGAAAAGAGAATTGAGGCTTTTCACTCAGCAACCTAATGAAAACTAGACAAATGTCTTGCATTTAATATATAGCTGCCACCAACTCATGCTTCTTTTATTAGGAACAATTCCGGCCTGTGTAGGAAGAGACAGTTAGATATAAAGAAATAATTTCTCATAGAAACAGGAGCTTCAGGTAAAGCAATGCTTATGAAAGGATAAGAGACTGAGCTTATATTGGGAAATTTCCATTGTGCAACCATTTCATTGCTTTAACTTCATAGACCCCAAAACTTCATGTTCTTGATGAACTAATAATTACTTGCAAAGGGACAGAACTAAAAATCCCAGCTGGGATAGCCACACTGTATGCAAAACACAAATAATAAAATACACGTCTGTAAGGAATATGAATGAGAAATTGTAGCAAAGAAGGGAAGGACTTGAAAATAAGTTACAAAAGCATTATCTAGTGCTTAAAGAATCATGAACCTTACATGCTCTGCCTTAAAATCCATCAAGATATCTTTTGAACAGGGATCTACTTAATGAGATCACAAAAAAAATAATCCTGATTTGTATCATTATTTATCATTTCTAACCTCAGAATTTTAAAATGTATAAAGTGCAGATCAAATTGTTTTCATGGAAACTGATAACATATATATTGAAGTAGAATAAATCCCACATTAGGTGTCAAAATTTCATAACAGCAAATCGTAATGTGTTATAGTCAAGACTCATTTTTTCATAACACTTAAGCTATAGATTTTTGAAGTTAACGTTTCAGAGGAAAGAAAACGTCCCATGTTTCTAGTTTCTTCTTCCTGAAAGGATTGCCTAAAAAGCATCTGCACCATTAAATGGTTGAAAATGTTGGAAAAAGAAAAGGTCTCAGATCCTCCTGTAAAATATTAGGCTCCCAAACTTTTAGCATTATCATCCTTTCATTGTCAAATTCCCCTTTGAAATAAGGATCATCTCTACAAACAAGGGCAGAACCTAATGTTCCATTAATCGAACAATGGAGTATTTAACTTAGATTTTTACTTGTTTTTACATAATGAACATTACTTGATGGTACAGAATCATAGATTATTTTTCCCACGTTTGTTCGTTTATCCTCTTTTCAATCTTCTCGATTGAAACAACCTGACCCTCTCTTACATAGCTACAGGTTAAGCGTTGGGCCTGGGTGTCTGTCTGAACCAGAGAGCAATTTAAGAAAAAATTTTGCAAATGTCTGTGAACTACATAAAACGTTACCCTGCATTTCCTAATGTTCCGATAAGCAGAAAAGCTAAAGACCTATTGGCATGGCCCAGACACATGCTGCTGAGCAGCCTTCCAAAGAGCAAATGGTAAAACTAAAATAAAATGAAAAAGATTTGCCTGTCATGGGAGTTGGTCAATAAAATGCAACAGTGTTTATTACAACATTTAAAGTCTGTGATTAAGAACACCAAAAGGCCTAAACTAGAAAGGGTTTCAGCCTGTAATTTCCCTGCAGTCCCGGCCTGTACTTCCTTGTGAGTTAACTCAGCAGGGCTTTTTTTCCATGTCCATCATCAGCTTGTAATTATTGCCATTCTCAAAGCTATGCCAGATGGGTCTTTAGAAGCAGGCATGCAGCTTGTTTATGAGAGAATGAGCTGTAATATTACTCTACACAGAGACCTATCTGGTCCTACTCAAAGAGCCCTGCTCCTAGCCGCCACCCCCCCCACCCACACCCACACACACACACACATATCCCCCACCCCATCCACCCGCACTACTATTCTCTCTTCTTCCCCTGACAACCCTCTCAGTTTCAGCAACCTGTCCCCACTGAATGCTCTGGTGAAGGTTGGGACCATGGGAGCCAAGAGATAGCTGTATCTTAAAGCATATGGCCTAATCGTCACCTCCCCCCATCCACATATGGAGAGGAGGCCCACACCCAAGGGAAAAGCAAACTGTGGGTGCTTGCCCCAACATAGTCTTGTGCAGAGCTTTTATTGAAAGCCCCAGACCTGCAAGTCTACCTTTCAGAATACAGATCTGCAGAGAGACCACAACCATGCCTTCTGTTTCTCTTTCCTGGGAATTCCTCATTGGCTAGAAGTGAAATTCCAGCAAGATTCTCAAGGACAAACCTTTCCTCCCTTTGCCTGGTAGGAAGGATAAACATTTGTAAGAAGGTGGAGGTCAAGGAGCTGTGCAAAGCAACACAGGGAAAGGCAAAAGCGCCTCACTGAGGTTCATCTGGTGATAGGTCTGGGGTGTTAGGTATCCCAGAGGGCCAAGCAGAGCTTCAATCAGCAGTTAATGAGGCAAGACCTGTAACAGATAGCCACTTTTAACTTACAAAAGCTTTCAGATGTCTCTGTTTACTTTGATCCATTTCAGTTAATTTGAGCCTGGTTAGGGTGCATTTTCCTCTTCTTTTTTTTTTTTTTTTTTTTTCCTAGATAAACCCTGTGCTCTCGCCCATCTCCACCCCCACCTCCCAAACAATAGTATCATTTACCAACTTTATACTTAACAAATTTTGAGATCTTCTGTCAAGGTCGGCAGCAATTATATAAAAAGGAGAGGAAGACCACGCTCAGTACCACAGTCTGCCTATAGAATGGCCATTCCCAAATACCACCAGTGAAAGATCAATGAAAAGGCTGGCGGAACAGGAAAGCCTGCATTTTCAAAGGACATTTAGTTATTTGTTTCTGATTAGGAGAAGTATCCATTCTTTTATCCCATGTTATTTTACCCATGTGATGAACAGAGCACTGTCTTTGTTAAAATCTTTCAGAGCAGATAAAACTAATTTATTGAAATGTGAAAAAGACCCTGAAAGAAACTGTACCTGATGGTCACGGGCAGCGAGACCCCCTTCGCTGGTTCGTGTTTCCAGGCCCTGGGGCTGGGGCTAGAATTCCTAGCTGGGAAGAGCGAGGGCCGGCGCTGAAGGATTTGCACGTGGGTCCGCCTGTTAATGGGGATGGGCTGGTGTAATGAGCTTTTAATTAGGTCAGCATGGTGCTTGACCCCACGGTACTGTGGGCCTGTGCCTGGGGGACCTCCACACCCGCAGGAGCGGAGCCCATCCTGGGAACCGTCCCAGCATGCCTTCCAGGCATGCCCGGGCTACCCCTCCTCTGCCCTGGTCCCTTGTACCTGATGCTTACTGTCTTCTCCCCACACCCTTTCCTTATTCTCTCCTTCTAGTGCCAATTTCCAAAGCGCCTTTTCTTTGTTCAAAATATCATATTTGAGGCAGGTGCATATTTAAAAAACTCTAGTCATCTAGCCAGCAAAATTAATTTCATGCATAAGCATGGGTCAATTTGGTCTAACCTATATGTTCCTTAAAAATATGCTTTTCTCAACTGAACAAGATTCCTATTCTCCACTCCCCACCCCTCTCCTGAGTTCTACATTTCCAGGAAGTATTATAAAGACAGAAAACAATAAAAATTAAAAATTAAAAAAAAAAGGATAAAATGTTTCTGCACTGTTATCTTTATTTGAAGATGTTCTCTTCACAATTCTGTCTGCTGAAGACCCTAAACAACCACTAGAGAAGTGAGTTAGGGAGACCCAATTTCTACTTGGGGTCTTTCTAGTTAGGAAGGGAAAGACTAATTACACAACTTTGAATTAACGTTACCTGGTTACTTATCTACAGCTCTCACGTTAGGACCTCAACAATAATGGTTTACATTTATTTTGCTTTTTACCAAGTCATTAAGATGGAAGTAAGGTTTGTTTATCACTGAAGAATATTGAACTCTTTAGCTAAAAGGCATTAAAGTCAGAGAAGACAAGGCCAGGCATCTTAAAACTATTTTTATGAGAACAACAGTAATAGTAACAGCTAATATTTATTCAGTGCTTATTAAGGGGACAACCATGCTAAATGCTTTAGGATTCTGCATAATTCATAGAATGTTTAACTTACAAGCTTACTAAATTATTTCAGTTAGTGATCGTGGCAGTTGCTAAGCTGTAGGCCAAGTTATCCCTTTCATTCACGGTCTAGGGAGCGATGACACGGGCATGTTGAGTCACTCAAAACAGGCTCAAACCACCCCAAGGAGTTTGCCTGATGAAAGGTTTTCCTTGCCTTCAAAGCCATGTCCTGTGTCACATGACCTATATCACTCCAAAGATAATAACACTTCATGCTTCCAGAACACTTTTATCCAAAGATCTCAAAGCATTTTCAAATGTTAATTAAGCCTTCACCATCCTGGAAGATAGCAATGCCAATCTTGCTGTTTAAATACTGTATTCCAGAACACAGGTTGTTCTAATCACTGAACAAGACATGGAGGCCTCACTGAGCAAATCCAACCAAACATTGGTGACACCCCAAATTCTCCTACATCTCCTGGGAAACCACCACAGCATCTTTATTTCAATTTGTTCCCTATTCCCACCAATGGTTTCCGCTGGGAGAACCACATCCAAGAATTAAAAAGGCTGCGGGGAGGGCAGAGGAAAAAAAAAAAAAAAAGGTTTTCTAATAGTTCTACTTTGTTTAGGGGTAGAAATGTAGGTGTAAATATAAGCACTGTTAACAAATAGCTACATGGCTTTGTAATATGCTTTCTCATTTATCCCGATGATCAGAAGGGGAAAATATAATTAACTTTTGCCAAGGCCTAGACGTGACTGTTCAGAGCGCGCTTTACCTGCCCTTCTATTTCACAGTGTCATGGACTACTCCTGGACTCCCTGAGAGTGGTCCGATTTCAGGAAGTTTGTGTATCCTTTTGTCTGGATAAAGGAAGCACGTGTGGCCACCAAGGCCCTTTAAGATCTGCCCCTGCCTCCTTTCCAGCTTCATCTCCCTCCACTCTGCCACACTGGCTTTCCCTCCATCTTTCCAAAGGACCAAGTTTTTTTCCCTACCCCAGTGCCTTTGTATAGGATTTTCCTACTGCAAATGCTTGATCCTCTATTCTTAATAAAACTTCTTCCCTTAATTTCCCAATTAAAGCTCACACCTTCAGAGAAGGTTTACCTTTCTATCATCAAATTAGCTTTTTTTGTTTTCTCTAATGACAGACTGTTTGGGTTGTAATTCATAAGATTTTTATTGGTTAATGTCTACATTCTATGATAAACTCTGTGAGAATAGGGACTGTGTCTGTTCTCTTCACTGACACATCACCTGTGCCTGGCACTTAGGATGTTCTCAAAAACTATCTGTTGAATAAGTTAATGAGTAAATGAATCCTTCAACCTCGTTTGCAAATCACATTTTTCTTTTGAAGTGATATTACAGAATAGAGAGGACAATCGACAAATAGATATCAGAAGTGTGGTTGTAGTCATGTAAGATCTTAGTTTACTTCTACCAATACTGAGAATAGAAAGCAGTCTTCAAACTATTTGAGATAAATACAATTTTTACTATATATTAAACTGCTGAAGGAGGTGTTTTACCTATATTATCTTATTTCCCCCTCACAACAACCTTGAGAGGCAGAAGCTACTATTTTTGCAGTCATGAGAACTAAGTAATTGCCCTAAGTATCTGAAACCCCTTCTTCTGTTTATTCACTTATTCAGCACTCATTTTTTGCCAGGTACTCAGGAGGGAGAGCAATGAACAAGACAGTCATTGTTTCCTTTTTGGAGCTTTTATCTTTGATCTTCCAGAGCTTTAGTGGGCTGCATTCTAGCATGTAGGTGGTGCTCAATAAATACTTAAAGAGTGTGAATCAGGTTAAAAATAAAGACTCAAGAACTATGATTAGATTCTGTCAGAGTTTAAAGGGCCCACAACATTGTTACAAAACTGATGTTCGTTACATGACTTGCCTGCAGAATGTATGGTTTGCCATTCATTCTAGAAAAATGTGGAGTGCAGAAGGAGGTCATGACTCACTCCAATATTCCAATTTTAAAAATACAATGATCAGTGATAATGAGAGTATTAATTAATGGTGCCACATTACAGCCAAAAGGATCTTTGTTTCTAAAACACAAATTAGAAAATCAGGTCATATCTTCCAGGGCTTCCCATCAGCCTTGGGACAGAGTCCCAACTCCCCCTCTCCTTGATGTGAATAACAAGGGCTTGACTCCCTCTTTGGAACAACATCCCTTCTACTGACTTCACTTACCACTTTGCAGACTTTGTTAAAAACATTGAACTCCCCCAACACCTCTAGGCCCTGGATATGCTGTTTTATCTCTTAATAACACCCTCCTTTCACTCTCCATCACTACCACCTTTTGTCTGTGTTGAGGGGAGCATTACTTTGTATGCAGGATTTGCATTGGGCAGTGCTCTTGACAACAATACCTGTGAAGAACAAGAGAAGCAGGACTGGGCAGAAGAAAAAACTGAACTACAATACAGGTGCTACCAAAGCCTCAGCCCTGGAACTGCCATGGCCCTTTGTAGGTGTCCCTGGAAATAGAGATCACCTTGTACAAGGCAGCTTCCTTCAGCAGCAGGCGAATCCTGCGGGAGGACCTCAGCTGAGAACCCTCAAAAGGCAACACTCACCGCCAGCAGGGGAATGAGTGTTCCAGTCCTTATGGAGGTACGTGGATGGTACACTCACCGTTCACTACAGTCTGGCTGACTCTAGTCATCTTTCCAATGTCAAATTAAATATCTCTTACTCCAGGAAGCCTTTCCTGACCCCATAAGCCTAGAAGACATGCTCCTCCCCAGCACCTTTGCTTCCCCATCACAGCATGCTTCACACTATCTCATAATCACCTGTTTATTTGTCTATATTCCCCCAGGAAAGTATAAACTACATGAAAAAAAAGACATGGTATCTGCTTTATTCACATTCTGTCTACCAATAGAGTAATAAACTAAAGAACGAATAATAAATTAAAGATTACATTTTTTAAATTATACACAAATACCAAAAGTGTCTGGGAGATCATTCACCAAAACAATGTCAGTTGTAATCTCTTGGTGGCAGAATTATGTGTCATTTTTATTTCCTTCATTATATGAGTACATTTGTTCATATCCACACTTTTATAAGCACATGTGACTTTTTAAATGCTTTGAAAGCTACAATCATTTGAAAAAAAAACAATTAACATGGCTCTTACCATTATAATGAGTCAATAGACTCATCTATAAAGTCATTTTGCACTGTAATTTATAGTACATAAAGCAATTTTACATAACGGTTTTGTTTAATCTTGACAAAAAGTCAACAAGAGAAGAAAGGCTACAGTTGATATTCTGAGCCCAACTGTATTGCAAAATAAAGCCAACCCTCTCGATCAGGGATGAATCTATGTACCTTGGGAACCCAGCAGCCTAACATGCATCTGTCTCCAACATGTTCATTTATAATGAAGTCTTGCCAGGCCTTGGGGGAAGCAGTGATATTATCGGAAGAATGTATTTTTGAGATCCCACCCTCTCTTTGCCAAATCTTGCTGACCACATTCACTGCCCTCACTTTTCTTGCCCTTCCTACTCTTATTCATAAAAGAGAGTATAATGCCTTATTTTCATCATTTGTTTGCATAAGCCTAATCTACAAGGCCAGCTAGAGTTAAAAGCCCTATTTTCCTCTCACATCTCATGTCCCCCCTTCTCTCCTACAATGATAACACTTCATACGTGTATAGCACTTTCCAGAAGCCTTCCCCATACATCACCTCAGTGGATCCTCCCAGCAAACCTTTGAGGTCTGCACATCAGATAGCATTACTCCCATTTCAGTGATAAGGAAACCAAAACACAGAGAGGTTACATGATGTGCTAAAAATCACAGTTACTTACTGACAAAGACAGGACTAGAATCTGGGGCCTTACGGGAAAGCCCAGGACCTTCTGCGGTTTTGCTTTGATCTTATAGTCAAGCATATGACCAAGTGATAGGGCCCTGCAGAAACTAAAACTCATTACAAACTAAACTGATGAGGCCAAGATTATGGGTTCAATTTCTGAGTAGACCAGTTGTGGTCTTTGCATTGGAATGTTCTAATGCATGCAACAGACATGCAAATGAAAGACCTAGATGATTCAGCTCAATTCTATCACCACAGGAGTTGACTACCTTAGTTACCTGTTCTTTCAAGCCTACATACACATATTCATGTAAATATATAATAACCATTCCTATAAATAGACTACAAAACTCTATTTCTATGACTGTCACTTTCTGCCATCACAATTTATACCTATTACCCTGATGCAATTAATGGCTCTCCCTTTCACTTGGCAAAATATCCCAATGTGGAGGATAATTTATATGGTCATCATATATACATCTTACAGAGAACAAATGTGCAATTTCAGTAGACACTGGACAGTATTGATTTTCAAAGTGGCAAGCCCCAAACACTATAAGAAGGGTTGCTATTATTGAAATATACTGCTGGTTATGGACACACTCAATGGTTTGGTGGTTACCAGGATAGGGGGGAGGAGCGGGGGGACAGTTGTGGGGGGAGGTGGGAGTGGGCACTAGATATAAGGTGATGGAAGGGGAACTGATACTGAGTGATGGGCACATAATACGATGCATGAATGATGTGATGTGGACTTGTACATCTGTAAACTGTCTAATTGTTACCAACC
>PVKE010018946.1:0-29006 GCA_004027555.1 Craseonycteris thonglongyai
CAGCTGGATTTTAACTGACATGAATAAAGACAAAATTCATATTTCTTTTCCCCTAATCGCAGGGTTCAGCTGGTGCCAGAATTCTGCTCATTGTGGTAATTTAATCACCAAGACCAAATAATGCTTTGCATTGACTTGAAAAATCACTGGGCATGCCGAAGAGAATATATCAAAATGGTCTTCTGTGAGGTACATTTTGGCGCCTTCTTCATAATAACAGAGTTTTGTTTGTAAGTTGCTAAATCAACCCTACTGCCAGGTAGTAATTTGATACTTAATGATCATTACTTGACCAAAGCGCCCGTTATCTGACTTATCTCAAGGTAAGGGGACAATGCACAATTTTTTTTAATGACATAGTTCATTTGAAAACCCGAAGAAAAAAAAATCTATAAGAACAAAGACAACCTTGTGAATGTTGGGTTTGAGATTACCTTGAGTTGACTTTTTAATGCAGGGCTATGCTATTGGATGGTGGAGATGTTCTATGCTTTCACCATCTAATACAGTAGACACTAGCTCCATGTGAATATTAAGCCCTCAAAATGTGCTAATGCTACTGAGGAACTAAATTTTAACTTAATTTAGTGTTATTAATAATTAACTTTCACTTAAATAACCATATGTCACTAGTGGCTACCATATAGAATAGCACAGTATGAGTCGTGTTTTCAAATATACCTAGATTTCAGCGTTAAAAGCAGTTTTCTAAACTACCTAAGTATAATTTTTCTGCAATATGTTGCTAACTTTCAGAGCACTTAAGTCTTGTGAATTTCATAACTGACTTTGTAGAATGGTTTTCCTTGTTTTCCTGATCTTATTTTTATTTTAACAGGTATCAACAGGGCTGTCCTTTGGTTTCATTTTGAAGCAGTTAATCAAATGAAGAAGGTGAAGAGTTATTTTTATTTATTTGAAAACACGTAATGGGCAGACTCCCAGGCTGCTCCAAGGTCAAGCTATTTGGTGTTTTTGTTTTTAACCTAAGGGTAATAGTTATTAAAGGTGTCACAATGTGGCTGGCAAATGGCCTCGCTTAGAGTCACCAGCAGGAATGGTCTGAAGGGATTTCACAGGCACCACAAATCTATGAGATATGTCAGCCACCACCTTCTCCTTTCTAAGAGTCTCATGTCTTCACAAATCTGTGATTCTCTCTAACCTGCCTCTGAGTTGCTGAAGACTGGGCTGAATACACAATGAAAATAAGGCAATAGTTCTCTCCAGATAGTGAGGAGGGAAAAGATTAGAGGCAGCCGATGGGATGCTTTGTTTTGAGAGTCATTAGCCTTATTAGTGTGTAGCATAATAGCGTGCATGTAGCAGGTGGTCAAAGTTATTAACAGATTGGCTACATAATTGATAGACCTAAAACTGGAAAAAAAGCAGATTCCTCTGACACACAAAAATCAACAGGCATAGTACTATTGCTACTATTGGCTCTGTCTTTCTTGCTTGAAAACATCCAGTGTAAAATATGTCCTAAGTAGGTTATCTATTCACTGTGGCCTCAAGGAATGTTTAGAAAACCACTTTAGGATTTCAGGTAATGAAAGCACTTCCCACATAGGTTTTTCAAAGGCTCCTTTTCTGTGCCTCACACCGAAAGTCAGACATCACAAGCCCTGTGTGCTAAATATGTGTCCTGTGCTCCTGTAAATTCCTAGAGTGCTTTCAATACCTAAATTAAAAAACTCAAAATCACATCAGATCTAAGAAGATGATCTCTCTCTCTTTTTTTAAAATATAGACAGTCAATACATATGGTTATTTTGAGGGGATAAAAGTAGAAATACCTTAGCAATCGTTCTTCATTTATTTTCATCTGGGATCCCATATATAAATATTTTGTAAATAGATATTTATAATTGTGTAAATAGATAATGACGTTAGAGACCAATCATCTCATGCAAAGTGCGAAGTTGGCTGACCATACATACTGTCTGAAATGGGACAGTACCATTGTTTTCGGTCGCACTTCAGATGGTACCTCCGGTCAACAGTACTGTCCCATTTCAAACGGTACGTATGGTCAGCCTACTGACACCTTGAATGTAGCCCACCCCTAGCATTTGAAAAGGGACGGTACGGCCAGCCTCGTGTGAAGCCATGATGATCTTCCTGCACGGACTAGCTTTCACAGATTACACAGAAACTCATGTATGGGTAGAATTAAACCATTTTCAAAATGCATAGATGGCTATTTATATTCAAAAACAAAATGTGAACAAATATCAAAATACTATGTAGAACTAAAATAAGCATGGAATGGAGTTGCAGGGGTGAAAAGACCTCCCACTGACTGCAGCCTAGCACACCCATGTTAGGATAACATTCTTTTTCTTGCTATCAGTCCTCTGGGGGTTGGAGGTTGGGGTGTGTGTGTGTGTGTGTGTACAAATGACTCATCTTTCAGTTTGGTCATTACTAAAAGGGGCATTAGAACACATGTAGATAAGGCCACAGGGCTTTTAAAGGGAAGTGGAAGGGAAGTGATGGAGGCCATGGAGGGAATGCAGCCGACCCAGGGGGTTGGGTGAGCACGTGGGGGGGTGGGCCCCACACCCTTTGGGCCCCTCACTGCCTTTTAAAAAAGAGAGTTGGGTCAGCCTTCCAGGGAAGTCTTGAGCGGCTGAAAGGTACTGCATTTGAGATTACTGAGAGTTAATGCGTGGTCATGCAGAGATCATTGCCTCAGAAATGTAGTCTAAGGAGTCCCTTTAAAGTCAGACCAGGGAGAAAACACTGAACAGCACAGGGGCTCCCTCTGAGCTTCTTTTCATGCAAATAAGAAGATGGATGACTTCCGTGCTTCTGCAGAAACACTTCAGAGACACAAGGGCCAAACGCAATAGCAACTGCTGCTGAGTTCTGCCCTTCTGCCTCCTTCCTCCCTGATGCCAGAGTGCCACACCTTCGGGCCTAATTAGTGAGCCTTGTCCCTCTACACAGTCTCTAATGTACGTGAGGAACTGGAAGCTAAAATGCCCTGAACGAAGCTACACCGGAATGTCCTGCTTGTGGAACCTCCCCACACGGCTGAATCCAGGCTGTCTTCGCCTTGTCTACTGCTGCTACGCACGCCTTCAAGTCCTCTCACCTGGATTAGTGAAGCAGCTATCGGGTTCCTACCCACAGCTCTGTCAAAAATGCCCTTTTGGAAGTAAAGTCGATCTTCTTACTTTTTACCTAAGAAGCCAGCAACAGTTTTTCATGGCAGGCTTTGCCAGTGATCTTCCTTTTCTGCCTCTTAACCTTTTCTTCCAGCACTCTCCCCACCAAGAAGGTTTGCAGGGGAGCAAGGAGTAATAGGAGGAGGAGGAAGATGGGGAAGGGTAGCCACCTGCTCCTGATTTCCTGTTGTGTTATGTGCTTTATAGTTATAATTAATTTTCTTCATAACCCTATGAAATAGGTTTTGTGATTTCCATTTTACTGATTTAAAAAAAGTGAATGTGCAGAACAAATAAATAAACTGTGTAAGTCACCCACTTAGTAAGCCTTAGAGCCAGCATTCAATCCAGACCTGTCTGTCTCCAACACTTGTTTATATAACAATCACCTCTGGGACTTCACACATAGTACTCCTTTGTACATCAAATACTTTCCCAGTCTTGGACCAGTTGTAGAGCTCGTATTCATCCTTCAAAACCCTGTGCATGCGTTGCCAATCCTTCAAAGTCATCCCTGACCTTGAAGGGAGCACTCACCTCTTGCTTTACTACATTATGACTGTGTGTCATATTACATGTATCATACCAGACTCTAGTTATCTGGTTGGCATGGCTCTCTCACCTACTGGATGGCTCTTAGAGTTGCTTAAAGCCAGGAACCATGTCTTTCCTTGTTGTGAGTTCAGTGATTGGCATACTGCCCAGGGCATAATTGGTGCTCAGTCAATCTTTATTGATTTGAACAATTCTATTATGCAAAAAGTAAACTGGTAAGTCAACAGCCTTTGGTTAAATTCTTAACTAGAACTTAGCAAACCATCTATGTGACTATTAGCAGATTGCTGCTTACTCTCTTCAGGCCTCAGAAAATGGTTTTTTTTGTAAACTTACTTGGGGTGAGGAGGCGATATGAAATTACTCCTACTATCTCTGCAGATTCTAAAATTTCACACACTTACTCTTTGCATACAGAGTGTGTGTAGAGGGAAAATTACTATAATCAAATGCAAGATGAAACATGGTATTTGTATAATTGCACTTACTGAATAGTTGATGGAACTTAACTGTAGTTATTGGGGTAATGGGGAGGGAGGCTAACCACCTTATAAATAAACCACTTTATGAGTTTTTAATGTGTTCCTTATTAAAAATGCATTAATTTCCATGCTAAATTAAATAGCATTTAAAACCAGTGTTTCCCTTACCTTTAGTTAAATAAGATTTCTGTTTATTTTAGTCATGTGACAAGTAGAACAAACTACTGGGGAAGGAGACTAATAGTGGGACGTATCCCTCAACACTTTAAAAGTCAGAGGATTTCAAAGGAAAAAGAAAACTAAGAAACAAATGCAAAGCTCAAAAATGGACACAGCACACAGCTGGTTAATGGTGAAATGGCTTCATTCCCAATTTACAGGTGATTGCCCAACTTGAATATTATTATTATTTTTTAAAAGATTTATTTATATTGTTTTTGACAGAGAAAGAGACAGAGACAAAGAGAAGGGGGAGGGCCCAGAGCAGTCTCCATAGTTGCACATCATTGGTTTTTGACATGGTTTCATTCCACACAGGGGGGGGGCTGCACAGGGTGGGAACTGGGCTGGGGGTCTCCCGCAGGGGAGGCACACCCAGTTCTGCATGTGGGTTCACACGGGCCGAGGCCAGGATTCAATCCTCGGTCCATGGGGCTTCAAAGTGAGCACTTAATTCAGTGAGCCATCCCGGCCTCTCCTGAATCTTATGATCTTGAGTTCATTACCACACCAGCTTATGACACCTCTGTGCCCTTCAGATGTGATCATTGGAGAATGTGGTGGACATGCTGAGGTAGCCTCACCACCATCTACTCCCCTCTTCTCGCTCCAGGAGTTTTCGCTCCATTCTCAGCCGGGTAGTTTAGAGGGCGATGGCGTGAAGCTACAGGATTCAGCTTCTCCCATCACCCAGATCTGGCCAGTGGTACAGAAGGGGACAGGGTATTGAGGCAACACCAGGGAATTGACAAGAAGATGGACCTTCTGGGAGAAGAAAGCTTCTTTCTTCTTCCTTCTAGAAATGAATGAGAGCTTTTGTCAGCCATTTAGCTTGAAGCTGCCACATGTGGGGTTAGGAATCAAGCCACTGGCAATAAGAGAGTCACAGATGCAGAAAGAGAGAAACTGTGTCCTGCATTTATACCTTAAACCTACCTTTCCCTGAAGTTTTCCCACCTCTGGACTTTGTAGTTACATATAAGTTTCTTTTATTATATAAGCCAGTTTAATTCTTCTGTTATTTGCATCCAGGGAGAGGAAGAGAGAGAGACAGGGTCTATGATATTTAAGGTTATGTATAGAAGCATTTTGGTGAAATGCATTTTAATTTCTTATCTACATAACCCCCCCCCTTTTTTTTTCTGGAGGTTAAATTCAGAACAAGACCCTTTATCCTCTAAACCTCAATTACCCAGGCCAAAAATCATGAAGTCATCTTTGAATTTTCCTTTTATCATACACTACATTTAATTTATCGGCAAATGCTCTTTACTCTTAAAGTCAATCCAGAATCAGATTATTTCTCACCATTTCTATTGTGGATCAAGCTATTGTTACCTTTATTCTGGACTATAACTGTAACTTTCTAATTAGTAACCGTGTTTCCATCTTTCAGCCTATGTTCCAATTTAGCTGTTGAAATGATCCTGTTATTCATTCCATGATGATTCTGTTAAGAAAGAAATCCTGTTGAAAAAAATAAATCAAATCATGTCACTCTCCTGCTCAATACTCTCCAAAGTCTTCCATCTCAGACTAGAAGCCAGCATCTTTTAAATGACCTACAAAGACCTGTATGATTTGGCTTCTGTGCAGTGAAGTATTAACTTTGGCTGAAGAAAGGTTTGGTCCTTTGCCCACAGCTCCTGGGAAATACTTTACCCAATAAAGGTGCCTTTGCTTACCCAGAGACCACACAGAATCAGCTTGACCTCCACAAGGGCTAGAGGCCAAGGTCAACCATGCAGATGGTCAGGATGTCAATGTGGCCCATTTCCAATGAAAGCTCTGGACACTGAGACTCCGATCAGCTTCCCTGGTTGGCAACACTCAGTGTGTATTGTTACACATTGTTGCTGGAGAAAAGTGCTTCCCACGTGACTCCATGGGACAAAGACACCTGGAAGCTCTGTGCCTGGTTCCCACATCCTACCCTACGCATCCTTTCCTGATGCGGATTTTAATCCATATCTTTTTTCTGTAATGACTGTGAGTACAATGGCTTTGCTGAGTTCTGTGAATCCTTTTGAACCACTGAACCTGAGAGAGGTCTTGGGTACCTTCTGAACTTGCAGTACCCTCCTTTATCTTCTTGACATTATTTCTTGCTACTCTACCATTCATTCACTCTGCTCTCACTCGAGGCCTTAGAAACCCATATGACTGTCCTTTTCACTTCCTTCAGCTACTTATTCAAATGCCATCATCCCAGTGAGGTATTCCCTGGCTACATTATTTAAAACTGCAACTGTCCCCTCACACATATCCTCTTTCCATACTTTGTGCTTCTACAGAGAACTTAACTATTCTGAAATGTTACACACTCTATTTATTTCGTTAATTTATTGTCTACCTTATCCCAACGAGAGTGAAATCGTCAAGAAAGCAGGGAACGTAGTCTGTTTTGTTCACTGTTGAGTCCTGGATGGCTGAAATAGTGTATAACACAGTTGATTGCTCAGTAGTAGCTCTTAAATGAACTGAACTGGGGAGTGCCCCCAGTTCAGTTCTCACCAGGGTGAGACCCTGGCCCAGTTCCTGCCCTGTGCAGCCCCGCGCCCACCTGTGGAATGAAACTATGTGGAAAAACTGATAATGTGCAACTATGAAGACTGTTCTGGGCCCTCCCCCTTCTCTCTGTCTCTGTCTCTGCCTCTGTCTCTCTCTGTCTCTCTCTATCTCTCTCTGTCAAAAAACAATAAAAAAATTAAAAAAAAAAAGAATCAGAAGTGGAAGGTCCTTGGAGAGGAAATCGTTGTGAGGAAGGAGCAGATAATTGGACTCTGTCCACTGTCATTAGGCTCACCCAAGTCCCTTCCAGAAGTTAAACCCCCTGAGTAGGAAAGGGCAACCCTACTGTTGATATTGCCCATTCCCACTAACATTGAGTCGAACTGGTCAGGGTCTTGCCCAGGAGGTAGAGTCAAGTGTAAAGGGGCCAGATTCAAGTGAGAAGCCCCACAATGATCTAATTATACCACCAAGGCATCATCCTGCAAGTGCTAACCCGTAGCTGAAGAGTTCCTTTGTTTTAGGCCAGATTGTTCCTGGAAAAGTCTGCTCCATACCAAGAACAAGAAGGTACAATCAGACCTCACAATTATCCACAATGACTGAGTAGAGAGAAAATCATCTATAGTATTTAGGATAATGGGCTACCTAGGAATCCTAGTAGGAGGGCCGACTCCCCAGACTTGTCTCCATCTTTTATGCAATGACTCCTGGGTAATGTAATGACACGATGTCCCTTGTAATTAGATGTAATGGAAAATGATCCAAAAAGGAGTAAGTTAAAGAGGATTAGGCAATGGGAGTGATGAGCAGGGATAGGAAGGGGAAGAGCTTGTGGTGGGAAGGGGTAGAGAAGGAGAGGCCCTTGTCTCCTTAGCATGGGTGTGCAAGCCCCACAGCCAAGAAGTGAGGAACATTCACAGAGTGAAAGCCTCAAGTGTCTCCTTCTGGTCATATGGCTCAGACCTCCACTACAGATGAGCCGGACAGTGAACCACAGAGAACTTTCTGGAGGAAAACACGGTGAGGACTCCACGAATGGAGAGGAGTGAATGAATGAAAAGTAAAACAAGATGCATGTCTGAGGAGAAACAAAAATAAAGTGGCTTTGTGGCATTGTAACTATGATAAGCAACTTTAAAGAATCTTAAAATCCATGATGTAAGGACCTATTTTCTGTAAGAGCCATGCTGTCCCCTTACCACGATCCCTGGTAAGGACACTTGGGATGTTTTTAGTAGAGAAAATTCGGAAGGAAGTGGCAGGGAGACTGGATGGAGAGCCTGCTGGGGCAATTTCCTGTGTCTCATAATACAGCAGATTGTCTGCCAAGGAACAACGAAGGTGCATTTGTTATATTCCTGCTTAATAATTCATTTATTCAGCAAATATTTATTGAGTTCTACACTAGACACCAGGTTCTGGGGATTCAGCCATTAACCATGCAGATAAAATCTTTGCTCTCCTGGAGTTCACACTCCAGGGGGAGAGGCAGACAACATGGAAATAAGCAAATACCTGTGCCAGAAGGAAAACCCGGGGTAAAGGAGGGGGGTGCTAAATTGATGAATCTTACAGAGAAGACACAATGACAATTAACCTTTTGAGAATTGATGCATAGAGATACCAATCTTCTACAATCTCAGGAAGCAATCACAGCTCCTTTTTAGAGCCATGACCAGCTTCTAAATGTGCATGTTGTCACTGTGTGCTGAGTTATGGAGTGCTAGAAATTTCAAAAGGAGGTGAACCAGGGACCTGTTATAGACTCTTCAACGCTAAAGCTAGAGCTTCGATACATGATGAGCTGCACATTCTACACCCACACTCTACCGTTGTCAGAGATTCTATCTCATTCTGCCCTAGCCAATTAAAAGGAATGTCATGGGAAAAAAATACACTAAAGGCAATTGGGTCAAAACTTCCTTATCTAAAAATATTACATGTAACCCACTCAGAACCCACCTTTCCCTGGCTGCTGGGACATCTCAGCTACTCCCACTTCCCCACTGGGGGCCCACTGCCAGAATCCCCACTTCTGCTCCGAACACAGTTTGGAATAGGCTTCTCCCTTGGGCTGCTGAGCCAGCCTCTTGGGGTGGTTCCCTGGTCCAGCTCCATGGGTACCTGACTTTGGGGCTGGAGAGTCTGAGGTACCTGCATGCGTGGCCCTCCCTGGCCCCCCACCCAACCTGTCAGTTCCAGGGGGGCACCCAACAGCCCCCCCCCCCCCCCCCCCCGGCCAGAGTGTGCCACTCAGCAGAAATGACCCAACACAGATGGCTGACTATTAAGCAGGTCAGTTCAGTCAGTAAGTCTTGAAATCCACCTCAGCTTTGGACTTGAAGTTCAAGATGAAAATGTGGTGGCCCTTGTTGGGTCACTTGAGTCTTTGACACAGAACTGGTAGGCCACAGGAGACCTTAGGACAAGTAATTTATAACAATTACACAGCTCTATAGCGCCACCTCCCAGCTCAAAGCAAACATTGCAATTCGCCACAGCCCTCTTTCCCACTGACCTCCTGGTGCCAGAATTAATTTAAGCCTAACTGTTCAAGATGGAAGGAAACTAAAAAAGTCATGACAACTAATAACAATATGTGATCCTAAACTGGTGAAGTGAAAAAAATAGTTGTAAGGGTATTATTGTGCCGGCAGACAAAGTTGGAACGCAGAGAGTAGGTCAGATAAAAGGATCATACTGTATAAATTTAACTGAAGTTGGTAACTGTATCAGGGCATATACTTTAAAAAATAACCCTACTCTTAGGAGATACTGAGGGGTAAAGGGCCATGACATAAGTAACTTATTCACAAGGCTTTGAAAAATAACTTAGAGGTAGGTAGTTGCAGGGAGCAAGCATGTAAGAACATGAACAAAGTTAAGGTCAATGGGGGGAAAATGTTAACAATATGTTAAAGTATAAAGTGCCTACAGATGTTCTTTATATTATTCTTGCAACTTTTCTGTACATTTGGAATTATTTTCTAATAAAAAGGGTTTTAAAACAGAATCTGGTTCTAAGAACTACATAGGTTGTCTCAAAATAGCTCCTCTACAACCTGGACTCTCACCATTAGAGATTCATTTCTTTGGATACGAAACATTTTGCAGACGTCCTTAAGCCCCGACTTCAGCTAGGACAGCTTTACATTCACCTGTTTGAAGAAAGTGTTCTCTTTCTTTATTGTTTGAAACACATTATCCCAGAATATATCTACATGGGCAATGACACAGCCCAAGATGCATAATTGAAATCTTAGGGAGGGCAGGCAAAGGGATCACTGTATGAGATGCTATAATGTGGAGAGGTGTCCGGGATTAGTGACAATGAGCCCTGGATACAGAGGAGGAAGGGTACTGTCATTCCTCCACCTCTGAATGTGGTACTGAGCCAGACCTGTTGGGTCATGGTTCCAAGAACATTCCTGGGTTCTGAGCAGGCCTCCTCGAGAGCCATCCTGACAACACACACATTGCAGATTCACCACATCTGCTCCTTTTAAATGTGCAAAAAAGGAGCCTGCCCCTGAGACGAGGCAAAAGACGTCAACAGAACATTCTCCGAAGGGAGGTCAAGTCGGGGAGACGTCTGCCTTTCTTTTCCCCACCAGCCACCCCCGGAGGTCTGTGGTGTGGTTCAGAATCCCTGTGCTCAGAAACTCGGGGACATACAAAATTTGCTCTATCAAATATCACACTGGGTTAGGTTATTAATAGCATGCCTGCTCTAGGATCAGGGCTTCTCGGAATCCCCAGAGTGTGCTGGCCATAACTTCTTTTTTTCTAACCATAGGAAATATTGTACCTGGGGTCAAAAAGAAACGCTTCTTAATTTTCACAATCAAGGTAAATATATGCCTTCAAATGTGAGTTCTCTTCCAGTATTGTGTTCTGTTCGGGGTACCAGGCGCTCCATTTTCTTTATGAAACAGCGCACCCTAGTGGCACTAATGGGCACTGCACGGAAATTCAGGAAGATTTTTCTTGCGTTTTATTAGAACCTATAGCGGCTCCTTAGCAAAATAAAAATGATTCAAAATGCCCGTTCTCTCTCTCTCTCTTTTAAAATATGAAACCGCCGTCAACAATTTCTCTATGAGGGAGCGCGGGTTCATATAACCCGGTGTTGTTTCCAAGTCCTAAATTTCCAGTGTTTTCATTATGCTGCATAAACAAAGCAACCTTTTCCCCTGGAACACCACAAGCAGAACTTTCAAAACAGAATGAAATTAATATTTCAAACCCAAGTGACATTCATCTCTCACTTTGTCTTAAATGGTAGAGCCTTTCCTATCTAAGCTGACACTTTTAAAACACTTATTTTAGAACTTCTGTTTCATTCAATAAGAAAAAAACCATTCTGCCCTGTTCTGAATAGGCCTCTTTCACTCAGTCTTCTGGGCCCCTCACCAGCAGCTGTTTCAGGTTTCAAGTAATCACATAGGTTTTGAGCCTAAACCATCTGGGTGTCACTCATGTTCCCCCAGAACTGTTGATGGCTGGGAGAGCCACAGCCAAAGGGCTCAGAGCAAATTAGCTCAGGCCCACAACTGATCAAAATTAGGCCAGTTCAAAATAATGTAGGGTTTTCTTGTTTTTTGTTTTTTAATGTAGAAAGTAAAACCTCCTCACAAGATGCATTTTTCTAGGCTTTTGATTTTCACAGTCATGGCCACAGCTACTTTTGAAGAAGGTCTAAGTGTTCCGAGAAAAAAGTAGGTCATAGGAATGCGTCCAGAAGGGATTTAGCGGTAGGGGGTCCTGGGAGTTAGGATTCAGTGAGGATGGCCATGAATTTCAGAGAAAAGAACGTTTCAACTTCTATGCTATACAGCGGAAGTTATGAAAAGCAGTAAGGGTGAGAGCGTGTTCCCTGAGTCACTGTCCGCCCCTTTGCATGGAGTATTATCTGGTGAGGAAGCGTTGGCTAATTTCATTTTAAGGTGAGAATGAGAAAGAGGGAGGGAGGAAGCTAGTCTTCAAATCCTCGGGTGAGGATACCACATTCTCACTATGCAAGAACTCGGAGAAAGGTTTTCAGAGTGAAAAATAGTTGCTAGTTATCCTGAAGGATCTCTGTGTAGAGAGCAATGAAAACTCTATCAGTTAATGCAAGGGTTTCAAACACTTTGCCGGGACATCTTTGAGAAACGCTGGTAGGGGTGTGAGGTTTCTTTCCAGGGTTCCTGCCCTCTTCAGTTTTTTCCCTCAGGTGTCCCTGCACACTCGGCCTGGAGCACGAGGCCGGCCCTGACACCCAAGCCTTCCCCTGGATCTAGTCTGGAAAACCTTCCTCTTCACCTTCTCTGTTTTCAGGTCAGGCCTGGCCAGTGTCCTGCTTCCTTCTTGCTCTGCCGCTGATTCACTTAGATTCCACTTTAACAGAACTGATGCCTCTGGTCCACGTCATTCTCAGGCACTGTGTGTGGTAAGCTGACGGGAGAGGTGCTCCGAGGCAGAGGTGGGGGGTTAGCCTGTTTCAGCTCGTTCTGTCTCAGATATTTCTGCTCTGGACACAGTGCTCGGCACTGGAGACACAGACTGATAAAAGGTTACTTTATCTTCATATTACACCATTTGGAGAGTAATTGATGCCAACACTCCATGAAGACACTTCAATTAAACAGAAGGCCATGTGTAAGGTAAAAGGAAAAACCAAAAACAAAACCCAAAACCTTTCTCCATAGATCCTAATGACACGTTCTGACAGGAAAAGCAAATAATTTATAAAAGCAAGTGAGGAAAGAAAGGTGATATGCTTAGAACTGTAACAGATTCGATTTGTACATGTTTGTTTTCTGCCCCTTTCTTTACATCATTATATATTTCCTTTCAACCTCTAATAGATGACTCAGTGGTGGATCCCTGGGGCTTGTTAAAACGGAGGTGGGAGCAAGGGAACTCTGTTAGGTGCCCACTGTGGCAAGCAGTGAGCTAAGCACTTTCATATACGTGACTCCATTTAATTCTGACAACACTACTGTGAAGTAAGCTGAATTAGGCCCAGTTTGTAGATAAAGAAACTGAGGTTCAGCCAGGTTAAGTAACATACTGTGTCTAAGAAACATAAAAAATTGGGGGCTAGAGCCCTATTAAAGGGGAAGAGGCGGTTCCTTCTTTGCTCTTTGGTGTCTTTCTTTCTGTTCCCCAACTTGTACATGGATACACCCCAATCAAGCAATACACATGCATCAAGCACTTTCTAAGTGCAAAGCATAGGAGGATGACAAAATATTACAAGCTCTAGTCCTTATCCTCAAGTTGACAACAGCATAATTTTGAGACTAAGACACAGACACACACGACTAATAATCCAAATTCTGTACTGAACACAGACAGGTCATGCTGAGAGGGAGAAGGGAGAGACTGTGGGTTGGATTTGTCAAGGCAAGGGGGATGTGAGAGAAGATGCTAGTCAGGGAAAGTGATGATGAGTGAGACTCATGTTCCTGGGCAGGGACACAGTGACATTGTGCAAAGCAAGCCTGAAGCAGGTTCCAGAACAGAGCAATGGAAGTGCGCCTGGAAACGTGACCAGAGCAGGACAGTGAATGTGACAGGACTGACAGCAGCCCCAGGAGGCAATGTGAGGGGTGTGGGGAGTAATCTTATGGAGGGGTGGAATGGATTGGGAAGTGTAGAAAAAGAGGGAGGGAAGGAATGTAGAGAAAGCATTGAACTGTGTCAAAGACGGTTCTGGGCCCAGGTTTGCCCCTTCAGGCTAGTCACCCCACATCTCTGAGCCCCGATTCTGTACAGCTGTTAAACCAGAAATTGGGGCAGATAATTGGCAAAGTTTGTCCCATATAATAATTCTGAGAATTCCCCCCTTGCCTCTCCTTTTCTTATTTTATTGTCCTCTCCCCACCTTCAGGTCAAGGCTAAAAAATAAATTATCTTTGGTTGGCAAATAAGTTGTTTTGTTTTTTGTTGTTTTTTTTTTCAAGCAACTATTTCCTTCCATGAACCTACACAAGAACCTGTCACTATAATAGATAACTTCTGTGTCATCATTATTGGAGACTTTTAAAAGCATAAATAATCTCAAATTGATCGATGTGGTTTCTGCTAAGCCAGAATCATTTCTTCTATCATCCACCCACTTGCTTTTGATGAATTATTATTTGATTCAGTGACACACTGATATGGGGGCTCCATAGGAAAGAGCCCAAGGAACCGCGTTGCTGTGTTTACTATAAGGATGTTTTTGAGGGTGTTTTTAATTACACAAAGAAGAACGAGAGAAATTTCTCTCTGATCTGATCAGGAGGTGTGCCACACCTGAGCACACCTGGTTCTCTCTCCCTCAAGGGCTTGTGACTGCTAGAAAGAGCTCCACGTCCCTTTACACGGTGGGTGCAGCTGGGAAGCACAGAGCCCAATCCAGGCCCAAGAGCACGGCTCGCACGTGGCATGCTCACTGACCCGGCTGTCTTCCCTGGCTGCTCGTAATCTTTCTTGGCCTCATTTCTTTTTCTCCTTCTATATATACCTTTATCTTTCTGAATTGTATGCATTTGGCCGCCTTAAATACCTCTGGACACAACAAGGTTTAAAAATAGGCAGAAACAAATAAATAACCTGTATAATTGAAGGCATTGTTTATTGGACCTGGGGTGAGCAAACATTGGCCTCCTGGTATGGTCCACAACAGAAGATTGGCTTTTACATGTTTTTAATGGTTTAGAAGAAATGTAGGAAGAAGATCTGTGATGTGACCACATTATATGAAACTCAAATTTTTCAAGTGTCCGTTAATAAAGTTTTATTGGAACACTGCCACGCCTCCTCACTGGCTTATTGTCAATGGCTGCTCTCTCCTTGCAACAGTAGAGTTCAGTAGCTGTGACAGAGGTGTGCGTGGCCTGCAAGCCTAAAATATCTACTATCTGGCCTTTTACAGAAGAAGTTTGGTGACTCCTGGATTAGAGCTTTATTTTACATTGGTTTGAATTCCTCTTGACTAGTGTTAGTTTTATAAAATTACTTCCAAGCTGGGTATTTGTGGCATCCTTGGTCTAGCTATTTTTTGTGCTCGGCCTATAAAACTACTTCTCAGTGTACTTTAACTTTGCCCCAAGGTTGGGCTTACCGTCCGGCTCAGTGCTACGTAACAGAGACAATTAACGTTCAGCCTCTGAAGAATCCTCTTACGTGACAATTTTCTCGGTGCTAATAAACCCACAAAAACCTTCTATTTCTGCTGAAAATTCTAAGCCAACAGAAGGATCTACACAGCAAGTTGGCACTTTGTACAGCATGTTCAAATAATTTCCTCCAGTTTCTTTTCAGTTGACACATGTGTTTGCATATTTACAGGGCTTTTTCCCTCCCCTGGTCACCCTTAGTTAGAAATATAACCGAGTCTCCATGGAAACACGGCATAACGCTCTCTCACAGATGATCGAGGGACCCAAGCAGCTGGTATTGGGCTGAAGGCTGCAATGGCACCTGACCAAATTAGGAAGAGAAAACAGCTTACCCAGCTCTTCTGGGCCTCTCAGAATTCTACAGCTCAGCATGGAAACCTACACAGATTGTGAATTGCTGAGAATCTTTTTATTCTTTCTTTTCCTTCTGAGAAAATTCTACCTTATCCATTTCTACGTTTTAGCTATAGGGGTTTGCAACCCCTGACCCTAGAATGATAGACAGTCTATGGAATAAGCAAAAAAGGAACCTGTGAGCACCTACTGTGTGTTAGGCACTTAGTTGGTCCAACATCACAGAGACCATAAACCAGAAAAACTGGGATTTGAACTCTGCTCTGGTTAATTCTGTTTCTACTGCACATGAAATAATACTGGTGCAAAGAAGAAAATAAGACAGACAAGTTGAACCAGGTCTTTTAACATAGCCATTGTCTTGGGGGAAAGATGAAAATCAAAATAAAGAATATGAAAGTCACCCTCACACCTAACCCCAGCTATATTTACAAGAAGTCAAAGTCAAAAGTTAAATTACAAAGAAACTAGGAGAACCTGGATTCTCTTCTCCAAAAATCCCTCCCTACTGTTTAAAGGAGGGTGTTTTAAATAACGTTAATTAGGGGAAGTCGGGAAGGCTCAGCGGGCTAAGCTCTAGCTTTGTCGCCCCGGGGTCTGAGGATCGAGTCCTAGTCTGTGCAGATCCACAGGCTGAACTGGGGTGTGCTTCCCAAACCAGGGTGAGCAGGATTGGAGCCTTAGGCACCAGCCTGGGGGGGATACCTGCTCCCCTTAAGCAGGTACACTCCAGGCCCCCAACTTCAACAAGGACACCTCTTTGCTTGTACCTGTTTGACAAGAGTATTTCTCTGCTTCATGAATGTTTGAAAAACACTTTCCTAGAGCGTATCTTCATCTGAACATTGGCGCATGTCACAAGATGTGCAACTGATGTTCAAACTAGGACCTGTGAGAGAAAGAGGCCTGCCCTCTGAAGGTTTATACAAGAGTTCATGGCAATACCGCTTGTCCTTTGACAGAGATGTTAAGAGATTTTTTTTTTTTAATGAAGCAGTCCATCCTCACCTGGTCTACTACATTCCAACACTGATGGTTAAGGAAAACCTGGAGAAGAACATGAGAGACTGTGGAGAGTCAAAGAGAAGAAAGCTCCTTCCTGGGAAAGACAGATTTGGGAAGGTGGGTGAGACACGTAGGCATCTCCTGCTGTCCCAGTGTGTGGGGCCACAGGGGTTAAATTCTTAGGCTGCACTTCTAAAGCATGATGGGTGGTCTGCCCTGTGTTTATATGCCCTATAAACCCAGAAAAGTTTATTCCTCTTCTGCATGAGCCCTTCATTGCAAAAAGAGTGTGAAATACTGTTCTCCAGAGAGAAGCCATCTCCTGGCATATTGCCTTGTTCATCAAATTAGCTGATAAACTAGGGCACTAGCTACTACATCAAAGTTGACCTTTAGATTATAGAACAATGAAATCATTGGGGACCTCTTGTTCATGCCCAAACAATCTTATTCTGTAAAGTAGAAGTTTTGACTTGAGCTAGAACTGGTTTTTTTATCTCCCCCAACCCCCTCCCCCAGTTTCCAGCTTGCCTGTCCTTCTGAACAGTTTTGCTTAGCTTCCCAAATGTTAAAACTCCAGGCATCTGGCACAGGCACTTGGGCAGGTGCTGCCGGGTGATTTAGTGAAGCACACGCATATCTTATAGAGATTTGACTGGTCATTGCTCTGAAAAAGAATGATGCTTCCCATCTCAGAACAATTTATAAAGATTACACATCCAACCCCACACCAGGAAAATTTTTTTTCTCTCTTTTGTTAATCTTTCACAGAATAAATGATAATGTTGGAAGGTTAGAGAATAACCAGTCATTTATCTTGGGCTACATTGATAAAAAGTGCTGTCATTTCAAGAACTAGTTCAGTTCCATGAACTACTTTATTAGCCATTAGCTACATGAAGCAGGCTTAGGAGAAAAATAACAGCCCCAAAGCCCAGGTAATGAAAAAATCCTACTCTTCATTTACACATTCCCTTAAGAAGACTGGAGTCCCCATTCCTCATTGCAACGCACTAAACCGCCTACAATACTCAAAGGTTTTTCCATGGGCAGCACGTGCTTAGGAGCATCCACAGGTGAGCTGGCCTAGCTCTTATGCAACCATCTGAGCACAGTAAACAATTTACAGATTGGAAAAATAAGGCAACCGAAGAACAGGGTTCACGGCATTCAGTTTCCCTTTCCTTTTCCTATATGTGTTCGTTTCGCTATTTCAATCCTTATCTCTTTAATAACAACCACCTTGGACTTCAGGGTAGCGCGCTCTGCTGGGAAGACGTTACAACCAGCAAGTACCTGTAAGCCATGCCCGTCTCTGACCTGGTGGTTTCTGGCAGCGAAACTCCGTGGATTCGTAAAAACTTCTCCAGATATTTCCGTTCCGCGGCTCCGCTGGGCCTGGGGGGCCCGCCAGCTGCCTGGGGCGGAGGCTTGGTCACTGTGAGGTGCCGTCTGCATTTCAGAGCGGACTCGCTGGATTTGGGCAGACCCAACTTGGAGCTGGGGATGTCTGCGCAGGCGGGTTTGTACAGGTGCATGTTTCAGGACAGCAGGGAGGCAGAGCTCATCTCACAGGACTCAGCTCCAAGACTGGCTGTATTTTGCTATGATTAACTTGAGTGATCTGGCTTTGGTGTGTCCCTAAAAGGCACCAGCTTATTTTCCTTAGCTGTCCCTGGTGGTTTTGGTAGGTCCTGGGTCCCAGGCAGAGCTGCTGGCTGAAGCCTGTGCAAAAAGAAGCCAATCACTTTTCTTGTCCCTTTAAAGTTCATAAAACCCAACTTAAGCAACTACGGATTGGCCCTGGGAAAAGCATATGCGCACTCTTTCCCATGTCTTTCTATTTAGGTAAAGGGAAATATTTTGGTGGGAGATGGGCCAAATGTTCTGTTCTCATAAGGACCAGAGGCCTGGAGGGATGATTCATGAGTGTGTAATGAATGAGACCGCCCTAAATGATCAGACATTTCATAACTAGTGATAGATTCTTTGGGGGAAAAGGTCCACTAACATTTTTCTTCCTCAGATGTTGCTGTCAAATGATGAGAAATATCAATAAGGTGGTTGTGAAAAGCACAGGGCCCACACCAACAGGCCCACCTGATTTTCGACAAAGATACAACGCAGATCAATAGATGTCAGACTTTTCAACAAGTGGTACTCCAGCCATTGGGCATCTACAAGCAAAAACAAATAAACTCCTGATCTATACCTCACATCTCTACAAAAATTGACTCAAAATAGACTGCACCTTTCAAGGTGAAATGTAAAACTATAAAATTCATAGGTAAAAACTCAGGAGAAAATCTTTGGGACCTGGGGCTGAGTGAAGCATTCTTAGACTTGACACCCAAAGCACAGTCCATAAAAGGAAAAATTTATAAATTGGATCTCATAAACATTCCAAACTTTTGCTCTGTGAAAACCTCGTAAAGAGGATGAAAAAACAGATTACAGACTGAAAGAAAATATTTGCAGACCACATACCCGACAAAAAAGTTAAAACTAGAACATATAAAGAACTCTCAAACTCAGCAATAAAACCAAACAATCCAATTAGCAAATAGACAAAAGATATGAGCAAACATTTCACTGAAGAGGTTATACAGCTGGCAAATAAGCACAAGTAAAGATATCCATCATCACTAGCCATCAGGAGAAGGCTGATTAAATCCACAGTGAGTAGGGTAACCAGATGTACCATTTGAAACAGGACAGAAAATAATGGTACTGTCCTGTTTCAAATGATCAGCCTAGTCTCACTGGGCTAAATTCAAGGTGTCAGGAGACTGACCATATGTACCATTTGAAAAGGGACAGTATCGTTGTTTTCTGTCCCATTTGAAATAGTACATCTGGATGGTAAACAGTGAGATACCTATCGGAATAGCTAAAATAAACATGGCAATAACACCAAATGCTGGAAAGGATTCAGAGAAACCTGATCACTCAGAAATGGCTGGTGGGAATGTAAAAAGGCACTACCCCCGAAAAGCATGGCAGTTCTTCTAAAACTAAACACACCAAACTTACCATTTGACATGCAATTGTACTGTTGGGTATTTATCCCAGAGGAATGAAATCTAAGTTATCATAAAAACCTGCACACAAATGTTCATAGTTGGTTAATCTGTAACAGCCAAGGAAGAAACAGGTGAGCCAGGAAAGCAGTCATGAAAAATAAGACATGAGCCCTCTCTGATGCATCACGGTCTTTCTCTGCTCTCTGGATACAGAGCCAGGCCCAGGACAGGAGAGAGCGGGGAGAAAGCCAGTATTTGTCTGACACTGAAGTTTCTTTTCATAATGTTCTCAAAGTTGATCACTGTCATAAAAGACCTCAGTTTGAAGGTGGGGAGTAGAGCTATATTTATGAGGGAACTGCTTGTACTTCTGCTGGCAATGCAAATTATGGTCAGTTTTAATTATAAACGAAAGGTCTGTCACTCTAAGCAATGCCTCTGGTCAGCTGAAGAGGGAAGTTCAGGTCTGACTTGTGATCTTTCTGTGTCTCCCGAATGATACTATTCAGAATCTGTAAGTTTTATGCAATGCCGGGGTCCACAGAGTGGTCGGGGGGGAAGTGACAAGGAGATCTGATGAGAGAAGTGCTTCCGGACATACTCTGCTGAGGGGTCACAGAGGCTCTGGGACTCAGAAGTCACAAATAGAAGCTCACATAGCTCTGGGTCATAAGCAGGCATTACCCACACCTGTTCGGCATTTCATAACTAACTGTGCCACTGTGGGCAGGTCTTGACCTTTTTGTCCCTTAGTTTCTTTACTAGCTCAAAATTAGGTAATCTCTGATTCCTCTAGGTCCTTGAGCATCTACTCAGAAAGCAGATTTGAAAGTTGCAAAGACTCAAGGTTCCATGTGGTCTGCCATGGGTCACACCCATCTTCTTCCACACGTTATTCTTTGGGGGTCTGGATCTTGTCAGAGACAAGGCTGGGAGGCTGGAACGCAGAGTGGTATCAGGTAAAGTAAATCTCACATACAAAAGCAAGGCCTAAAATTTATAGTTTCAGTTTTGTGATAAAGGTACTACTTAGAGGTCTTATTGGGATCTGTCCATCTGAAACAATCTACCTCTTCATCATCTTCTAGGCATTTATGGTTAATCTAAAAAATCTAGGATTCTAACTAGAGCTGTAACAAATCTTAAAAACCAACTAAGTAATTCTCTTATTTTACCAATAAGGAAGAAAACATCCAGGTAAACTGCCAATGTTAAGAGTCAGTTATTGTAAAAACCAGGGTAAAATACAAATTTCCAGGACCAGGCTTAGAGGTCAGATGCACAGCAGTTTAAATCCTTGCCCAGTAGTATTCTACTGGATGATATGAGGACTCTCTGAGCTTTTCGTTTCTTCTTCAGAAAAATGGGGGGAAAAATATGACCTCCACAGAATTAAGTAAGCTAAGTCCATTTATATATTTCAAATCACCAAATATACCACACAGCTTCTTAAAATATATAGTATTTATAAATATATATTAATTCTCAATGTTTAATTATTGACCACAATTCCAAGACAATACTGTTGAAAAAGTATGTTTCTGCCATGGAAAACAAAGTCACTTTGTTTCCTTTGTGATAGAATGTTCTTTTCAGCTGGGGTAATTATAAAATCTAGAGTACAAGTGTCCCATCAACATTTTGAAAAATTGTGTTCTATGTGACTTGCTTTCCTAATATTGCTAAGGATTATTCCAAGATAAACTTCAACTGGAAGCAATTTCAGCATTCGGCATTTTCCCAAATAGATTTAAATGTTAGCTCAAATAAAGGAGCAACTGAATTTTTTAGAGGTCACCTTTTCAGCAGTCTTGCTCAATAGAACACAACCAAGAATAAACAAATGAACAAATAAGATACCACAAGGCCCATGTTTCAAACCTCATGGGAGAGAACCTCAATTCATAAACCATGTAGTCATAACTCAATCAAGGCAAATTTTCGTATTTCCCATTCCTCAACAGAGTAAAGACAGCAAATTGACTAGGTGAAAAGGACTATTAGAGACAGGCCTACTGACAGCCGGAAGAACAATTTATAGCAAGGTGAGGATACAGAAAAAGTAAGGGAGGGGGAAAGTACAGAAGCCAAACTTTAAAAATAAAATAACAAAACAAGGCCTCTAATTTTTGAGGCAAATAGTTCTATATGCCTTAATAGTCCCTGACAACATTTTATAATAACATAGCACAATAGTTGACATTTATTAAGATCAACTAGAGTTGTCACATAGTTTCTTCAAGCTTAAAAAGTTATCATAAAACCTTGACAATTAAATTAGAAAGTTTCAGGGAAAATAGCTTGAATAGAAGTTTTCATTCCCACAGAATGTCAGATGAACAACCCTCATTGTGAATATTTTCTGCATTTAGAAATATTATCTTGCGCATGTCACAAACTTTTTTCGCTTTACTAGGAACTTGGTGGTTTGGCTGATTCTGAGCCTAAGAAAAGGTCAATTTTGTTCTTGAGCTCCGGACCACACATTTCATCCCCTGCCCCTCTCCTACCTGCCTCCTTACAGATTCACAACCCCACAAACTTCTGCACATTTTCATAAAATTCCAGTTGAAATGGTGCATTTTGTGTGTATTTTTCCCTGATACTTCTCTGCCTTGTCTCCTTCAGTCCTGGCAGAAATAATTACTCCTTTACCTCTATTTTCATAGCACTTCATTCGCACTTCTAATATTATACCACTAAACCTCTATCGTAGTCTTATCTTCTCTGAAAAAATTCCAAGATTATTCATGGCAAGAAGCTTGTCTTATGCATTCCACTATCTACAGAACTAGAACATAATAGATTATTAAACCTCTTGAATGAATTTCTGCTTAATTTTCTAGTTTGATTTAGAAATTATTTCAACATTCCATATGTGATAATCAAAGAGTGTCCTTGAATTCTGAATGTGACCTTATTGGAAATTCATTTAACTGAAAATACTTAAAAAATATATTTAAACTTCATACTTCTTTGTCATTTATTTCAGATAAATGGCCATCTGGAACCTAAGATACTGTAAACAGATTTAAGCATTTAATATTTTGTTCAACAAGCAACTGGTGTTTGGATAGTCACATCATTCAAATTACCAAGCTTGGACAGAAAGAGCAGATCCTCCTAAAGCATGCCACTCGTGGAACTGGTTACACTTACCTTCACCTCCTTAGTCTCACATGTAATTAAATAATTAACAGCCATTTGGGACAGCTTGTTTCATACTTAATGTTCATAGCTGTAATCAAATTAGATATGAAGATTAAGGTATAAAATGCACTGTGGGCTTTAGTTTTATTAAGTGAAGTGTTTCAAACGAGGGATCCTGTAATAAAAAGGTCTTTTGAATACAAACCCATATTTTCTTAACCTCCAATTCTTCACCTTTTCACACAAAAATGTGCATATATCTTGGTTGAGCCAGAGAAGGAAAAGCCAGAACAAGGTAAATGATATGCAGCTTTATTTAACAAGATCACATTCAAAACCATGCTGTCTCCTACCTCTGGGAACAGAGTGATTGCCTCGTCTGTCTCCGAGAATCCTGTAGGAGCATTATTGAGACACTTGCGTGATGACTACATTGTTTGCATGAACATACTGTCATAGAAGCTCCTCTGAAGCAACAGGCTGAGTGAGCGAGCTCTCTTAGCTCTCAACAAGTGCTCTCAGCCCTTGGATTCTACATGCCTGATCCTGCCTCATGAGTTGTCTATCGGCCTGTGTCTGTGGTGTCAGAGCCTGTGGCCGTTACCATGGGGAAGGGTGACCTGGGGCCTGCAGTAACTCCTCACAACTGAATGGAAGCAGAATCAAACATGAGCTGCAGGGAGGCTCCCGGCTCATCAATCCTTACGTGCTTCTTCAGGCAATAAATAAAAAGCAACTCTGAGAGGTTCAAAATGTGCTGAGCACCCATGGATTGACATAAGCAAGGCTGGGGCCCAAGTCCCTGCCCAGCTAATGTCAGAGCACCATCTACATACATGTTTCGGACAGGCCATCAGCCTTCGCAGGGAAACAGGAAAGTGAGTTCCAGATGGAGAAGCCAGAAGACATTGACCCACCATGTGGCTATGGCTGGGTCCGTGGGTCAGGCTTTGGCCTCTCCTATTATAGGAAACTGCCAGATTCTACCTAGGCACCTCCTTCACTCTGCTCTGACCACAGTTCTGCAGCAGAAACTGGTCAGCTATTCACATGCCTATTTCTCTCTCTTTCTAGGCATGCATTTGGACTACAATTCCCAATCTCCCTTGCAGCTGCATCATCATGTGACCAAATTGTAGCCGCTCTCACTACTGTCCACAGGTGCCACTTACAAGCGTGGCCTATAAAGTACCCTCCACATGACCCTCCACAGTGTCTTCTCCTGTCTGCTGAATCCACGTCAATATTCAGACACTGCTCACTTTAGAAAACAAGAGTCATGACAGAACTTTCATCAGCCTGGGTTCCACCTAACTTCCTATCCATGATTGGACTTAAATAAGTAGGAAATAAATCATCTTGGGTCAAGTCACTGAGGTTTCAGGATGTAGCAGCTAGAGTTGCCTTTAATAAAATCAGTGGAATTTATTTTGTAAGGGCATTTGCCTACAGCCTAAACATAATTAGCATTCAGGAGCCCTCCCTGTGTTGGGACCCAGAACCAGGTATCTAGTCTGGATCCCAGTTTAATTTCCTAGTGACTGAAAAATTATTTCCCAAGTTTACATTTGAAGTTAGGCACACAAAACCCTCAATGTCTCTTGCCTTGGTAAGGAGATTTTTCTCTAAAACTGGAAGACTGGCACCTGGTGGCATTTCACATAGTGATGAAAGCTGTTGGGAAAAAGAAGAATTATCTCAACCTTCATCTCCAGATAAATGTGAGCAAGTGCTCTCAGAACTATGCTGTTTCCCCTCCCACTGAGAAAAAGCACACAATACAACTGTGAAAACCTCTGGCAGGACATTAGCACACGCAGTGACAACAACAAGCTAAAATTGGAAAGGCTGGGGCAACTGCTGCTGTGGAAACTTTGCACCCTTTCAGGGCTTGTCTGAGAGTGAGGGGGCCAGAGATTCCTATTTACACCTAAGATCTGAAATTGTATAAAAGCTGTTAGCACAGTACTGAGAGTATGGAAATGCTGTGCTTACCATTCCCCTTTATAATGCCATCAGCCTGCATCTGTTATTCTAACTACACACTCTTCCTTCTACTGGATTCCTTCCATGAGCACCCTAAAACTGGAGAAATTCTCCAGTCCTAATAGAATGGTCTTGACATGCTATTGCCCTCTTTAGTTTACTTAGAAACTCATTCTTCAAAAATTTTTACTTATGCCTTCATTAAAAATAATTTCTGATTAACAAAAATTTAATGTATGTCTGACATGTACTTTCTCCACTTGGAGAAGATCCATCCATTGTCTCTAGAATACAGAGGACTAATTATTAAAACTTAGCCTTGTCCTCTGCCAGAATAGCCACAAATTCACAGGTTTAATGCGTAAGTTTTACATTTCTTCCTAATTCTCATGAAAATAAACATAAACCCATTGATTCAATGTTCACATGCTCACCACCACCACCCACCATCACCTCCAATATCATCTCAGGTACAACCCGGGTGCCATCGTTCGGGGAATGTTGGAAAGGTGTAAAGAGCCCAGATAAAGGACAGGAGACCTGAGAGTAGGTGTGGCTAATCAGGTAGTCCACCTGCATTAGGCATGTTCCTCCATAGGAAAATGGGGAATAAGAACACGTGCTTTGTGTGAAGGCACATGAGATAATGAAAGTGAAAACATGTCATAAACAAGGACATTGCAAATTGAAGGTGTTTCTGTGATTCTTTCTATTAAAGAAAACTTAAAAAAAATCAAACATAATTGGCAACGGTCAACCAGTTACTAACATAATATACTCTAAAAATCAAAGAGAATTTTCCACTGCTTCTGTAATTTCAAAATAACGCGTTAGCTCACTTCCTTTGTTGTGCAGAGATAACACACTGCACCATCTCCATAAAGGTCAGTGACCAGGAAAACAGACTCTGTCCCTTTGTTCTGGATTATGATATTATGACACCACACAGACTCAGAGCTGGAAAAAGCCCAAGAGATCATGGTGACTAGTCTTCTCATTTCACAGATGAGACACTGAGTTCTGGAGAACTTTAAAACCAAATATGGTCACAGAACAAAATGGGATTCGAATCATGGCTCCAACTCTCTTAACCAATGCTCCTGCCATTACACCAGCCTGGCTGGGGATGTCAGGGGAAGAGGGACCGAGGCTGGTGTTTATATATAACCCGCTACCATTTAATTAGGAAAGAACTGTATAGACAAGTCTAGAGATCAAGACATATACACTGCCTTCAAGATGTCCACAGTCCTTCAGTAAGAACTGGACACACAAAACATGGCCCAACGAACAGAAATATAAACCTGGGACACCGCCTCCACCTTCTCACAATAGCCCCAAGAGCAGTTCCAGGCATGAAGACTGAAGTAAGCCCCTGTGTATTTGGCTCCTAGTATGTGGGTGGCGATGCTTGCCCAGGGTTGTCTGCTTCCAGCTCAGCACCCTGAGGGTACAGCTCCACAGAGCAATGGCAGCCTTATGGTCTTTAAGTAACAAACAAACAGAAAAACCCCATAACAACAACAACAACAACAACAACAACAACAACACACCATCATCGCCATTAGAGTCGAGAGCAGCCCCACGTCTCCCCAGAGGCTGCCGCTGGAATGCTGAGAACTCTCTCTGGAAACCTTTCCTGTCTGATTGATGCTCACCGTCTCACTCCTCACCTAGCCATTCAATAATCTAAGATTTGCACTAACTTTCCATACCACAGAACAACGAGCTAGGAAGCAAGCTTTCTAGCATATGTCTAATATCATAGTAAAATACACAAAAATGTCCTCATGTTCTATTGTAACATCTCTGGAAAGATACTTCCATGTAACTTCCCATATAAATAGTCTAAGAGTTATAGCCTTAAAGAAGGTATGCCTGCTCTAAGAAATGCATATAACATAAGAAAAGCTTTCTCTTAAAAAAAAAGAATCTAATCAACAGTATTTTGTAAGAAGAAAAATTGGCTTTAAAATGTAGAGTTTATTCCATTAAACCTTATTTTCATCACTCTATACTCTGTTTCTGATACCATCTTACTGATGCTGTCCCCTATGTTCTAGGTGAGTAGGGGAGGGGGCAGGAGATGAAGACCAAAACTAAATAAGTGTCCAATCTATACCAAATGATTTACATCACTTCATGGAATCCTCACATCAGTCTTCTGAACTAGGTGTTCTTATACCCATTTCCAGAATCAGACTAGAGTCATTCAATAAACTCCAGAAAAGGGAGGCATCTCTAATTTTGATAGATCCAATAATAGTGTCATGACAATAACAAGGGCATGCACCATGTGTCAGAACTATGCTTAGGGCCTTGATGTAATAATACACTGTGTTCTGGGCCCTAGATTATGGGTTTTACTTATTTAAGCCATTTAATTCTCATAATAACATCATTGATACTCTCCTTACCCACCTTTAATAGCAGAGGAAAGAGTCACACATTGGTTAGTGGCAGAGCTGAGGCTTGAACCCAGAAGCCTGGCTCCAGGATCTTTGGCCCTAACCCTCAAGGGGCCTACCCAGCCGGTCACTGGTGCGGCTGGCATGTAGTCTGCAGACCACAGGACTCCAGAGGTGTGCTCTTTATCACCAACACTTCCTTTGCCAAAGCTAACACTTGCATTTTGGTGTCCTTTTCTCCGTCTTCTTCCTTTTTCGGAACGTGGCTTTATTATTTGTGTTACACACTTTCTACCTCCACTGGACTTCTCTTCTCTGCCCCAAAATATCTACAGATCAGCTTTCTCTATAAAATTCTCTCTCAGTCCTGCTTCAAATTTCAACCATCATCCTCTCTTCTACCTCCACTGCCTCTTCTTGAGAGCAGCCCACATACATTGCTTCCCCTCCATGCTTGGTCTCTGCCTGACTCTCATGTGTCTAAAATGGTCTCCTCTCCCCACATTCTCCTGGCCACACTCCCAGCTCCAGCCTGCAAGAACTGGCCCAGGATGCTTACAGGAGCCTTGTGCACAGAAGCAGATCTTCATTTCTATTTCATACTTTCACACCTTTGTGCCTTTGCTCATAATCTCCCTCTACATGCCTTTCTAGCCTCCATCGCTTGATCAAGTCCTGCATGGGAGCACTCACTCCATCTTTGTATGACTTTTTAAACAGCATCTCCTATTTAAGTGCATGTCTTCTCTCCCCTAGGCTATACCTAATTTATCTTTGTGCCAGCTACAGGGCCTTGCACAAAGAAGCTGCTCACTCAGTGGTTGTTGAATGTTCAGGCATGGACCTCAGGCTTGATGCTCAACACCAGATTTTTCTGCATCAACACAAGCCAGGTTGCCAAGCTCATGGATCACCTGCTACCAGGGACTCAGTGCACCAAAACTCACCTCAGAGAACTGCCTGTCCTCACAGAAAATCACATCTGATCCTCTGGAAGCAAGCAGAAGTACATGGTTTCTAGGAAGTCAGGGAGTTTTGATAGCAGACAGGAAATAGTATAAATGAGGCTCAGTGTTACCCCTCTCTAGTTAAGAAGAAACATTTATTAAGATAGTAGAAATCACTATTGAAATATTATAGCTAAAGGTTCATCCATATGTGAGTTTGTCCTGCTAAATGTACCAAGTCATTTCAATTTCATAGGTTCAGCCGGCTATGGTTTGAAATATTAAGACTGATAGTAGTTAAGAGCTCTTTGTATTCTATCTCCACACACTTTTCCCCAGGAGGATGTTGACCATATGAATCCCTAAAAAGCCTCTGTAAGAACACAAAATGTTCTCTCTTGAATATTAATTGAGCACAGCAGGATTCTCGACTGTCAGGTGCTAGATGGAGTGCATATTTTTGCCAGATATTTTATGAGTCAACTCATTCTTAATTACCTTCATAAGTCTAAATGCACTATGCACAATATGGGTTAACATCTCACCCCTTATTTCAGAGAGTTTGAAAGCAAAGTACGTTACCACTTGTACATTATCTCATTTAATTTTTACAACAGTTCTTTATAATGCTTTTAGTAATAGTCCTCTTTTGAAGTCCAAAAATTGAAATTCAAAAAAGTTAACTTATACAACAATTTGTTTAACAATAAAACCCAGTGTCAGGAAAGCCAGGATGGCTCAGCAGGTTAAAAACTCACTTTGCAGCCCAGGAGACTGAGGATCAAATCCCAGCCCCAGCCCGTGCAGACCCATATGCTGAACTGGGGTGTGCTTCCCATGCTGGAGGCTCCCAGTTCGGTCCTCACTCCCCAGTTCGGCTCCTGGCTCATGGGGGCATGATTTCCATGACGGAGGCCCCCGACCTGGTTCCACCCTGCATGGCCCCCACCCACCTACGTGGAACAAAACCACATCAAAAACTGATGATGTACAACTATGGAGCCTGCTCTGGGCCCTCCCCCTTCTCTCTGTCT
>PVKE010018947.1:0-29003 GCA_004027555.1 Craseonycteris thonglongyai
TGAAAGAAGCAATGGTTGCCTTTTTAGATTTTTCCACATGTCTAGTGAAAACAGTCTGTTGAGTAGTTAAACTTCATTTTAGTTGATTTATTTTTTTCTTTCTTACTTCAGATTTAAGTGGATAATTCGTATCAAAAGTGGTATGACTTGTCTGAAAGTGATGTTCAACATTATGTTTTTTCGGCACTACAATACTACTTCCACACAACAGGCAAATGCATTTACCTTTTAAATTAATAAAACAATATGATTCCTCCCAGTCTGTGTTAAAATTATAGGTTCATTTTCTCTTATTTGGTCCACTCATTTTAGGACTAAAAAAATAAAAATAAAAATAGTTATAGAACTACAATATCGTATTAAATTGCCACCATAATAATAGATGACCTACCTCGCTTTTAGTTCATTGAAAATTGAATATATCAAAACACTGTGATCCTAGCTAACCATCACGACCCGATCAGTCCAACAACCGCAATCAAAACGGCACCTTGGCGTCTCCCGGTTGGGGGGAGGAGAGTTTAAAGAGCGCAGCGGCTACACAAGACGCGACATGTACAAAGGTGACAGCTAGGGAACAACTTATACATACGATATCGCAAACATACCAACGAATAGAATAAACCTGTGTAGATACTCAAACAATATTTAAAATATATATATATTTTTTTAATTTATTTTGACAGCAACAGAGAGAGAGAGATACAGAGACAGAGAGAGAACTGAACTGGGGGCACTCCCCAGTTCAGCATATGGTTCCGCACGGGCCAGGGCCGATATTCGATCCTCGGTCCCCGGCGCTGCAAAGTGAGCGCTTAACCCACTGAGCCATCCCGGCTTCCTCTCAAACAATATTTTAAAATTCTAACAAATGTATAAAAATAAATGATAGTTTTACTTAGTGTTTATGAAAAACTTCTGATGCCGTCAAATAATGGCAGGCGTACACAAATCAGGCCGCAGGTGCCATGGCGCCCGCAGGCACAGGGTTGGGAATCCCTGGATTAGAGCAATGAACGCACATTAAATTTCTTGCTAAACATGGCAAGAATGAAAGTGAAATCAGGGACATGTTAGTTCCAGTTTACGGGAATAATGACATGAAGAAAATGGTAGTCTACAAATATATTGAATATTTTTCTGAGGAGTGAGAAAGCATCACTAATGAAGATAGGTCAGGGTGACCAGTAACAAGCAGACTGACAAAAACATTGCAAAAATTCATCACACTGTGAACAAAAATCGTCAGTTGACTGTGAGAAGTGTAGCAGATCAAGTAAACATTGATAAACAGAAAAATCTTAACTGAAAATCTTGGCATGAGAAGATGTATGCATAAATGATCCCAAAGGAACTCACCAATAAACAATAGCAAAGGAGAGTTGAAGTTTGCCAAGACCTTTTGGAGAGGTAAGATGATGTGTACTGATACCACCCTGAAACAAAGCATCAAAGTGCACAATGGAAGTCAGCCAATTCTCCATGACCAAAATATCCCATTCAGTCCAAATCAAAAGTCAAAATGATGTTGCTAACCTTTTTTGATATCAGAGGAATTGTTCATTAAGAATGTGTACCAACTGGACAAACCATTAACCAAGTTGACTATTTGGAAGTACTGAAAAGGATGCATGAAAACGTTACACAAAAACTACCTGAACTTTTTGCCAATAACTCATGGCTCTTGCATCACAACAATGAACCAGCTTACAGGACACTGTCTGTGAGGGAGTTTTTAGCCAGTAAACAAATAACTGTATTGGAACACCCTCCCTATTCAACTCATCTGGCCCCCAGTGACTTTTTCTTTACTGAAGATAAGGAAAATATTTAAAGGAAGACATTTTGATGACATGCAGGACATCAATGGTAATACAATGACAGCTCTGATGGTCATTACAAAAAATGAGTTCCAAAATTGCTTTGAAGGGTGGACTAGGTGCTGGATTCAGTGCATAGTTTTCCAAGGGGAGTACTTCAAAGATGATCATAGTAATATTCAGCAGTAAGGTATGTATTAATAGCACTTTTTCTAGGCTGAGTTCTCGAACTTGTCAGATCTCATATGTAATATGAATGATGGCATATGTGTCACAGAATACTTAACATTGGCTATTCAAGCATATTTAGGAACCATGTAGCTGTGTGAGTATGCAAATCATTTATCCTCTCTGGGCCTCAACTCTCTTATGTATTAATTGAAAATAGTGTAAAAAATAAAGTACTAGTAAAGCTACTTGTTCTACATTTTAAATTAAATTACCAATATTCATTAAAAATAAAGAAGCTGCTGAAAATTTTATGTGATGTTTAAGTTTTCAGTAGCCTGAGTGATAGCTTCACCATTTGTCTCAGCATCAACTTTGTCAAAGTTGTAAATTAATACATAATAATATTAATAAATGCAAATACAGAAAATAATAAATAGTTTCATCTTAATGAATATAAAAATACATGGTCAATCTTAGATTCAAGAGTTCTTCCTCAAAGAAGCTTTCTCTGACACCCGCATCACCTCCTCCCCACATTAGGAAAAAACAGTGTCCTAAGAGTCTAAGAGAGCTTCCCATCTCCATGTGTGGTTAAGCAAAGTTGTGCTATAGAAGGAATTGCATAAGTAACAGAAAAGTTTTGAGGGTGAGAACAGGATTTAAATCGTAAAATTGCCTAACATCAAAATTTAGTCACTTGCTCTGCAACCTTGTACTACTTACAAAACTTTCTTAATTCCTCTTTTCTTCTCCAACAAAGTGGAGTTCATCCATGTCTCAAGACATTTGCAAGAATTAAATATGATAATGAATTAAATTTTAAACATCAAGCTAGCAAAGAGTAGCCAATTAATACTTGGCAAACAGTATGGTTTTTAAAAATAGTTAGCAAGAATATTGGTCTCAAAATTCTAAAGGTCACATTGAAGGTTTTATGTTCCTTTCCTTCCATTACATGAATATGCTCACATTAATCTAAAATGGATTCTTTCTGGACTTTCCTTGATCTTATCAGAAAGTGGCAAAAAAAAAAAGTTTGGTACATTTATGTAATGGCTGCCGCCTCATTCAGAGCAATTGTAAGATACCAGAGATTATAAAATATCATAGATCAGTAAATACATTAGAAAGGTGCTCCAATTTAAAACAGATGTTTTATAATCAGATGTTTTATATCAATGAACTAAGTATCCTTAATTATTTGTAACTCTTTAGGACTGGAAATCTGGTCCCAAACCTTCTTTCCAGGCTTTTCTTCCACTAGCCCATTAACTTTCTTGACTTCACATGTATTTTCCCTCTCTTCAGGTGTTCCCTATCCTAATTAAATCCCACCTTCTCCTTGAAGTCTTCTCCCACTCTTCTCTCCTCAGAACATCTGTAATCCTTTATTTATTGCTGTCAGGTTGGAGTTAACACTTCCTGCCTTGCGTAATGTTTATGTTTCCTTTTGTTTTATCTTTTGTACAAGTGTGCCAACTTTTAAAGCATAGAAAGTACTTATTCATTTTTGTATTTCTCACAGTGCTTTATCTAGAAAAGAAAGCTAATATATATTGTCTGATCAAATAAATGAAACTATAGCCGCAATATTTACATTTCACTGAATGATACGTTGTTTCTAAGAATTTCAAAAATAATCAATTACATTTAGCCCAATAATATTAATCTAAGTAATTCTCATTTTAGGTAATGTGAACACAGAGTTTTCATAAGCAAATGAAATAAACACTAGAAATATTCCCCACCTCAATTTTTGACCACTGAAAGTATTGCTTAGTTCAAAAGTCCTCCAACACACCCTTTGTTTCCTGTTATCGAATGCATCATCCTGTAAAGTGGAAAAAAAAAAAAAGAAAAAGATATGCCCGTATTTAATGGTTGCTTTCTTTGCAATGAGGTCCTGAACTATACTGAATAATAATTTTATGAAAACACTTGTAATAATATGACATCCTATGGAATGTTGTCAAGAATGGTGAAGGGTCTGAGATTTCCACTCTTTGCGAGTCAATCCATTAATCTGCCACAATTACATGGACGCTGACAAGAGACATTAAAACCCTTGAGTCAAGAACAAAGGAACCTTGACTATTCAAAGCAATACTAGTAGCCACAGAATTATCATTTTTGCACTAGTTCTCTAGCCTCAATATTCCCAGGGTGATACAAAGAGAGTCAAGTGACCTGTGAACACAGTTTGTTGCAGGAAAGACACCCTGAGTTTAGGGAGCCAAACCTTTTATACTGAGCAGTAAGCACACTCCTCCATTGCTCTTGGGGGAAAACACTTTATCTTCCAAAACTGTAAGCAAACCTGCCCATATTCCAGAGGTAGACAATCTTTCTAACTGCCAAGGTTATTTGCTCTACAAACACCCTTGAAAAGATCATCTAAAAGAAAGACACGTTGTGCCTTTGCTCAGAAGATGGGCAGAAAAGTGAGACAACTCTGAATAATTGTGTCCCACAAATACCACTCATGGACTCCCATCCAATCAGCGCACCAGGCTCCAAGGTTCACTGGTCCATCATGTACAGAATCCAATCAGTTCTACAATAATGTAACACATTCTTATTTAAAAAGTGTCATGCTATGTAAAATTGTGCAATAAAAATAACAGAGCTAATGGGGAAAGTGGAGTTGGGATCATAACACTCACAACTTTTGTCAGTGACACATTAAAAATAATACAAAAAGGAATCTAATAAAAATAATAACATCATTTTACACATATTAAATAGCTAACTAATCCATAAATAACCCAATAAATATGAAACTTTACTTTGAAAAAACTTGAAGTCTGCTTGTGTAAGTGTGGAGAGTTTTAGGCATTGTGAAGTGGTGAAAGAGGAGTTATCTGAAATCAGATAGAAATTGTAACAACAGATGTACATGGGTATGACTCATAATACACAGGGTGAACAGGATAGAAGATGGATGCTTAAGGCATGTGTGTGCGTGCATGTGTTTTGTTTTCCTTGTGACTCAACTAAGCTGGGTGTCATTCTCTACATTCACCTAGTGTTTTTCGTAAATGAAATCACATGTAAATAAGCACAACCTTTGTGTTAAGCTCAAATTATCCTCAAACATATCAATCTCATTGGGAAAAATTTGCATTTTCTAGACAAGCATTATACCAGAACTTTCTATGACAATCTATCCACAAATAGCATTGATTTTATTCATTCATTAAAGCATATTTTCTATAGACTTCTATTAGCCATTTCATTTGCTTAATTTTGAATTACTATGCACTTGAAAGTCGTTTCTTTTTGTTTGTGTTATCAAAATAAAACATAATTTCAAAAATCTAGAATAATATAGTAATTCCTTGCATCTCATTTTTTGCTGCAATCCTACTTATCTCCCAGAGTTAATTAGGTGTTAATCTCTTGTTACCCTTCCAGGTATTTGTTGTAGTTTTATACACATGGATAAGTGGTTTTCCTTTTCTTTTGCACCTATGAAATTAGTCAATGTTTATGTTTCTGAGACTCATCTTTTTCATTCTGAGATTCAATATATTGTATAGATATTTCTGTTAGGACATCATGTTTGTCAACCACTATGTAATATTCCATGTTGTAAGTACAACAGTAGTTATATCAGTTAACTGTTGCTCTACAAACATTTTTAAAAGAGGGAATAAAATACTGGTGCTCACATCTGAATTTTCTGAGGAGTGACTTTCTGGAAATTGCATTAATGGATGAAAGAATATACAAATTTACTTTTTGATAGATATTGGCAAGTTACATAAAATTTTAAAGCACTATCAAGTTATAGTATTACTCCCTTCTCCCTATCTTTGCCAACAATGGCTTTTATCCATTTTTAACATTTTTGCAAATTTGATGGTGATTTATTTTCAGTCTGTATTTAATACAGTTTATCAGTGAGGGTGGGTATTTTTTTATATCTTTATTAGTTATTGCATTGCATCTCTGTATTGTTTGTTCATAGTCATTGCCTGCTTTTGTATTTATTTTTTGGGGGGGAGATGCTTTTCTAAAATATTTGTGTGAGCTCCTTATATATGATTAAATTGGGTGCTGAGAATTCCTTGCAATATATTTATGTTTTAACTGTGACATGGTTAACTGCAAAAAGAAAAAAAAAATTTATTTTTATAAAATACTCTGAAGATTTTTTTCATTGTTTCCCTAATTTAGAGAAGATTCTAAGAATTAATCAGGTGCTTATAAATGAATAAATAAAGTAAGTAAGAGAGGGTTGGCCATTAAAAAACACAAAGCTAGAACAAAAGAAAGAGAGAAACTGCAAACCCAGTAGGGTATAAAAAGTCAACGAGGACTGTAAAAGAAACATCAGCCTTATGCCTTTCTCCTATATGAATCCTGTTAAAAGTATTATGACTAACATGAAGCTGGTTTATGTAGAGAAGACAATGGTTTCTAAAAGAATAACACAAATCTATATATAACACTAAGATTAATTTCCCATATGTAAAGAAATTGTAAAGGGAGATGCTATTATTAAGTTTAACTATAATACCAGTCAAATGAAAAGGCTACATTTGATAGGTACACTAACATTATGTAAAGTAAGAAGTGTTCTATAAAAATATCTAACATCGTAGAATTCATGCCAACCCAAGGTCATATTCTACTTTCTAGGTACTCAAACTAAAGCTGACAAGGAGTGGGGTGGAATAAAAGTGCTAGAGGCCTCTGGACTCATAATAAAAAAGGAAATCAAAGATAAAACAAACAACCCCCCCCCCGTCCCCCCAAAAATGCACAGGCTTTGTCTGAAAATTTTTTATACAAAAAATAAAAGGCAAATATTTTCCACTTTATCTCATAACTTTAAAATATTCAAATATATTTATTACTGTTGGTACCAGTTTTTATGTAAATAAATAATAAATTTGGAGAGTAATTTAAAAAAATTTTCCCAATATGATCGTGCATATAAAAGAAAAAGAAAAGGCCAAATTGTGACAATTCAATGATATCCACCTTCTCAGATTAAGTGGAAAGAAACATGTAACCAACAAAAGGCTGAAATATGCAGGGGTATGATTATAAAACTACTGTCCCTTGAGAACCCAGTAGAAATAAGATGTGTATCTCTTGAGGCCATTCCAGAGAAGGTAGAAATTTAGCGAATACAAACAGATAGACATGTTGCCTACTTTTCTCAGCTCTAAATATTATGTTGAGCATAGCTGGGTTCCATTACCACACTTAGGCTGTATGGCAGTGAGTGATCTGGACCGTCTTTGTACGCCCCCGTAAGAACTGATGCATTTCAAGTCGCTAATCAGCATTGTCTGTGCATTTGCTCAGCTAATCTTCTGGCAATGTGCAATGAACAATCTGCCTATTGACTGTCTCAGCAGTTGCTAGCCCCTCCACCCTCACCCCATGTTGATCCTCATCTAGCTTCTGCTGGCTGCTCTTTTTTCTTATAAAAGAAGGGGGTACAAAAAGCTGGCCATTCTCTTCCCCTCCCCCCAAGATACAATTCTCACTCTCCTGGCCAGTTCTCTACTCCCTGCTCCCTCCTGTCAGTGATTCCTTCTGGAATTTGAAAAATGCAGCTCAATTCTGAGCTTCTACTTGGATAATTACTGAATTTCAGCCACCTTGAGCTCTCTCCCAAATAAGAGAAGCATTTTTGCTGTTGTGTGTGTGTGTGTGTGTGTGTGTGTGTGTGTGTGCGCGCGTGTGTAACAGAACTAATTTATAACAAATAGGGACGTTTTGGTAACATCTGTCATCACTTCATCCAAAGAACACTTGTGATTAACACTTTGTGTTAGGAGATAGAGCAGGCAGTCAGGAATATATTGACCTCTGTATTACTGTGATAATACATGAAGTTGCTGGTGTATCGCCTTGCAACAGACCCCTACAAAGGAAATATGGAAGATCTTTGAATTTCTTTTTAACTTTTTATCCTTTACACCCTTGAAGGAATAAAATAAGAGACCAAATTTGCCAAGACTCAGCATGTATTTATTTTCAACAGAAGGTGTAGGAGGAACTGTAATATAAAATGTACTTAATTATCATTTTTTAAAGCTACTAGCACAACATAAAAGATTATTTCCTAAGAGTACAAAATTTGACTTCACCTATTCATGTAAAGCTACTCACACTCAGCCTCAACCAAACATTAACTTACTAGGGACAAAGTAAGAAAGAAAATCAGATAATTAACTGTTTCTACTTTGCCTCATCTTCTGGTCTTAACTACATATAACTACAACCATACAACTCAACCACATATAATCATATATACACATACATACATACCTTCTGTAGATAACTACATATGAATCCAAAATAGGGAAAACAACTCTCTGTCCAGGCAAAAGAACACATACACAAAGGAGTACTAGCACTCCATAGACCCCAGCTCCCTCCCTAATCTTTCTCTTCTTTTTTAAAAAAATTTCTCTAACAAAAGTAAACACACAAATATTATCATTGGAGTTAAAAATTTTCAAAGATAAATATACTTCTGCTGTTAATAGAATCTTGGGAGAATAATCATTGCTTAAATATGCAAGATTTGGGGGCATAGTTGCTCCACATATGAAATTCAAAATCTTTAGAGATTGATCTAGAAGATCATCTGTGCTTTTGCCCTATGGGGATTCAGATAGATTAGAAATTTCCCCTACATTGAATAAATGTATCAGCACCACTTTACAACGCATGTTATATATCTAGAACAGTGCTATGGTTGCTCCAAATTTTCTGCATACTCAAGAAACTTAAAACTGTCCTGACTCCTGAGGCATGTCATGGAGTCATGTAATTTTAAAGAATTAATGAAAGAAGCAGCTGAAAATCAACAGATTGAAGATGCAGATACTGTGCCCACTACGCTCCCACAGTGCTTTGCCTATCTCTTTGTAACTGCACTTACTTGTATTATACTGTAATTTTTCTATAACTGAATTTATCTTCTCTTAGACTTTGATCCATTGAAGAGCAACTTAAAGGGTTGTTTTTTGTTTGTTTGTTTGCTTCTGTTACAAGGGTGGGCTCATAAATTTTGCCTCCACTGTACTTTTTTTTTTTTTTTACATTAGACACATCTGGATATAACCAATTCTGTGTAGTCACATAATATCTCCCCTCCATCATTCTTGACCTTGCACACATACATGCTTACATTTTTCACCCAGTGCACGTGGAGATGGGATAGTGTTCAGATGTTTGGTTCAAACAGCATGCTGTTACTGACTTCTTAATAGCAGAAAAAGTTTCTCCAATTTTTAAAACTTTTTGAAAAATAAGGAAAGTGATCCCCTATGGCTATATTCTGTGGACTGCCTTTTATTCTCAAGGTCATAATTATGGAACCAAATTTTATCACCTGTAATGATCTTTAAGAAGTCCTCACCTTCTTTTTCAAAAATTTCAAAAATAAAAAAAAATTGGAGGAACTTTTTCCACTGTTAAGAACTCAATAACAGCATGCTGTTTGAATCGAACATCCAAACACTCTTCTATTTTGATGTGCACTGGGTGAAAAATGTAGGCATCTGTGTGTGCAAGGTCAAGAATGATGGAGGGAAGATACCATGTGACTACACAGAACTGGTTATATCCAGATATGTCTAATGTATGTAATGAAAAATATTACAGTGGAGGCAAAATTTGTGAGGGCACTTCATACTTAAAATAATTTGAGCAATGAGGCAAGTTATAAATGCATATGAATATTAATAAGTAAAAATTGTCTTTGTGTCCTAAGAGCCTAGTACAATGCCTGCCATATATACAATAGACAATAAGCTTATGTGATTATAGAACTACTTCGTAAATCAACATAGGAGACTCAGATCTTCTGATTTAGACCTCATTTGAAATCAAACCTTCCCTTTGATCATAGTCCTTTTTCAAGTAACTACCTCTTTTCTTTCGTTTCCCACCGAACACCTTGCAACAAATATCTACATTTACTGTCTCCAAGTATGTTTCTAAGACAACTAGAAGTCTTAACAATTCACTTGGTTCCAAAGTATAACTTAAGAGTTTGAAAACCAGTCACTAAAAAATGTTTTAAAATGACTTAATCATAAAGTATTAGTATTTTAATTAAAGAACTAAGTAAAATTAGAAAACCAAAAACCCATCTATAGAAGAGTTGAGTTCTCAGAAAAACTTGTTGAAATATTTGTTACATTTTTAAATTTTATTCTAGCTTTCTAATAAATTCCAGTAATAGTATCCCTTCCTAATGATGATTTATAAAATGTTCTGCAATCTCTTGAGACAATGGTTTTGAGGATTCACTCTTCAGTCACCATGGTACATGGTATGACTCATTGTTAAAGTTTTCACCCCTGAATGTTCATTGGAATATCAAAAACAAATTCAAACCTTTGGTGCCACTTACACTTAGAAGACTTGGCTCCAGAAGCATGGAGAAATCTAGAGCATGTTTAGTGAAGACACATAGGTTAACTCCCCAGAACTCTGTGAATGTTCTCTACTTTGTGGGTGGGTTTGTTGAGTTTCAAATGAGGGGACCCTGGGAAACTCATTTAGTGAGGTTTTGTTGTTGTTCCTGTTTAATGGACTTTACTATAAAAGTATTGAGGCTACCAACAGCAATATTTTCTTGCAAGGGTGGAAAAAATTCTAAGTTCAGATTGGCAGACAAAATTCATGAGAAGATTCCACTTCAACAGCATGGTGCCAGGAAGGACCACAAGTGAGATAATAGAAAAAAGTGTTGCAGTGACATTAAAGCTTCAGACTGCCCTGTGGTTTTGCTACCTATGTTTCACAAGGCCATCAGTGTGTTTCATATTGAATGAGAAATCTTTAAGAATAGAGGAGAGCCAAATTCCATAATGTGTCTTTTTTGAGAATAGATCAAGATCCCATTTATGCACATATAAAATCCTGTCAAGACCTAAAGGAAGGGTCCCCACAAACTTAATCTCCAATTACATGTTCTTTTATATATTAGAGCTCAAATTCTAGTGTTTTATAAATCGTTTGGAAGTTCTTAAGTGACTTCCTTTTATTATCACAAACAATTCTGTTAATGTGTGATCAAAGAAGTAAAAAAATAAACATAATTCCCCCCAATCAGGGAGAAGTGGGGGAAAGTGAACACCCACATGGAAAAGATACATCAATCATTATGTCCCCCAACATATTGAGCAATGCTCGACCTGAGAGAACACAGATATGATTATAAATAGTTGCGATTATACTTTGAAAACAGGATTGATCGCTTCTCGGCCTTCTGGCTAAGATCAAGTAAAAACAGGATTTAAAACATATACTTTTATTCATGCCAAAAAAAAAAAAAGCTAAAATTAAGTGGACAAAACTTTACAGGTGCTTGAAATAATTTTATAGACACCTAGAGCAACCAAAAAGAAAGTGCTCATGAACTAAGTGCTTGATAAATTGTATCAAATATGGATTCTAAAGTATGAGAGTAAAATTTAAAAAATAAATACATAAATTGGAGAAATAGAAAACAGAAAAAGAGTTTAAGAATGCCTGAAAGTGGAGAATAAAACTATGAAAACCACGTGACCCTTCAGAAAGGATTTTTGTACTAAGTTTTCAATGCAATAAAAGTTTACTTATTGTTATTGTTTCAATAAATAGAGTAAAAAATCTAACAGTTAAGAGATAAATTCTGGAATCAAACTACCTAGGTTCAAATCCCAACTCTACTTTTAAGGGCTGTGTGATCTTTGACTAATGACTTACCTACTGTGTACTGTTTCATCATATAAAATAGAGACTATCATCATGCTAACCTGAGGATAAACTGGGTTAATACATGTGATGCACTCTGCCTAGTTCACTGTGAATATTTCATAAACCTTACTTATGCTTATCTTCACACTCTACATCAGTACCCCTCACTAGCATACACTTCTTGGCTTAGGCCAGTGCCCAGCTTAAATGAAGTTCTTAATATACAATGTCACACATTATAGTGTGTCCAGGTGCCCTTCAAATATGAATGAGGCCATAGATATGAGACCAAGGTACAACCCCATTTTGTTTTTCAAAGAATAAACTCACACAACTATATTTTGTGTTTCAAATGCAATGCCTTGAAATTTGAGATTTCTTTTCTCTTTTAAAAAGTATTTTATTGAATAAAACCCAAACGGTTTGTTCCCCAATTGCCATTTCTGAAGCTTCTCTGCCAAGACAACATCATCAATCAATGAGAGAATATGTCAGCAGGGGGCTTCTCTTCTTTTTCTGGGAGTCTATGATGTTTGTTTTTCAACAGAAACTGAGCTCTAAGCAAACACGTTTTCTTTTTATTTTAGAGTAAATGTTTTCAAGTTCTACAGCACCTTTGTTTTCTGAGAATGCCAATTTTATTTTGGTTCCCAAGTTGATAGAAAAAGAAATAAATCATTTAAAGAACACATTTATTTATTTCTTGCAACAAAATGGTCCAAGGAAATAGTCAAAATGTTCAGTAAAGCAAAGCATTTGCTAAATAAATGAAAACTCCACAAGCTAAATACTGAATATATGTATGCATGCATGCCTATGAAGAAACAAAGAAAGAATAAATAAGTAACGGCAGCCTTAAGATATAAGTCCATGGTATTACCCATCTCTGTAAAGATGGTGACATAGAAACAGACTTGATCTCTGTTTCCCCAAAACCTCGGTACAGGTTTATGTTCTGTCTTTTGAAAGTTTCAGTAGAATAAGGGTTTACTCTTTGCTATTGTTGTTTGGTGGTGGTGGTGGTGGTGGTGATGTTTTCATTGTTTTAATAAAGAGAATCAACATAAATCTAACAGTTAAAACTTGAAACATGGTTGTGCTCAAATTCTGCAAAATACACTTATTAATGAAGTTCTTAAGTTTTGGTATCATTAGGAGATTCACAAACATGTGAGAAACAACTTAACCACTTACAATTACTGATAGTGTAGTCCTGTTATTATTTCACACAATAATTTAACAACTGCTTCTAAGAATGAGAGACCCTCATGTCTCATACCCTTTGTATGAGCTGCATCCGTTATATCACAAACTCATTCACACAGCCCTCCAAATCTCTACAAAGCTGTCTGCAATTTAAAGTTTTAATGAACACAGTTTAAAGAGCCACAAAATCAAGTGGAAGGTTGGCAACCATCTGTTGAATTTGTGCTCCATAGATAGACAATCCCCACCATTTAGAAACTGGAGTGGATTGTTTGGCCCTGAATGGTGTGAATTTCCTCTCCAGGCAGTCCAAAAGCACAGATAATGACTATGTTGTACTGAAGAGGCCTGGCCTAAGAGCTTTGAGACCAGAAATAAAATCAGACATTGTATTCCTTCTGGAGGAGGTCAAGTTGCTTTATGCACACTATCTAATCAATTCTCAAAGCATTCCATTGAAACAAGGGAGAAGCAGCTACAATATTCACTTTACGGAAGGATAACCTGAGGCTCTGAAAGGTTAAGCAGTTTTCCAAGGTCACATTAGGCCATTTCCACACAATTGCAATTACCTGGACAATGTAGGCAAAGAGCAACAGACACAGACATAAGACTGCTTTCACTTAAATAGAGGTATGGTACCTGAACGAGAAAAAACGAAGACCAGACCAGAATTATCCACATAAGCTGGCCTATATGCCCAGATTCTCCAGATGATTGACAATTTTCTATTTAACTTGAGAATGGAAACAGCGAGGCAAGGGAAAGAACAGGAATGAGGTCACAGGTCTGCTATTTATAGGATATCAGCCACCACACTCAGCTGCTTTTCAGTTAAGGTGAATATTGAATGTAATTTGCTTTCTCCCACTCCATACAGAGAAACTATTTTCAGAAAAGAAAATTACAGAATTTAATAATATTTCTTCTGACATGGTGATTTGCTTTGTGCAGTCCTCAGCAATGTTGGCCACATATTCATCTGGGCTTATTGACCATAAATAAAAATGTAGTCACATTCCTTCTTGCTCCTCAAAACTTTTTTTTTTTTTTAAAGATTATTTTAGGATGGTTATTTTATTTTTTAAGTTCTTTTTTTATTATTTATTTATTTATTTATTTTTGACAGAGAGAGAGAGAGAGAGAGAGAGAGAGAGACAGAGACGGAGACAGAGACAGAGACAGAGAGAGAACTGAACTGGGGGAACTCCCCAGTTCAGCATATGGGTCCGCACGGGCCGGGGCCGGGTTTCAATCCCCGGTCCCCAGCGCTGCAAAGTGAGCGCTTAACCCACTGAGCCATCCCGGCTTCCCCAAAACTTTTTTTTAAATAAAGCAACAAAGATTCCATAAATGATTTTTTCTCACCTGTGAAACATTCATTGAACTTGCAAAGTTATAACAAAAAGGAACATCAGTGTGGACCAGAAAAGAGATCTAAGGCAAATTGATGTGCCTGTTGGGCTGCAAGAGTTAATTCCAGTGAAAAAGACACTTCTGCACATTTCCTTTGGCTGAGCGTGGTCTGAGGCTTGTGAAGGCTTCAGACCTTGAGCAGGGGGGCGGGCCGGAAGCCGCCAGCTCTTTTGATGTAGATCGCTGCATGACAGCAGCCCCTGCGCTAAATACCAACTTTCCTTTCTTTTGCATTTCTCCCAAATCATCATGAAAAGGGATTCTTTTGGCTCAATTAAATACACAAATAGTAGTCCTACAGCTCACCAAAAGTTGCAGATAAAAATGCCTCATGTTTTCTGTGACTTAACCAACCAGAACCAAAACCAAACAAGCCAGCTGAAACAAAGAGAGTTCAGAGGCACTCAAGATTAAAAATAAAAGGCCAAGAAACCAAGAGGAAATTGCCCACGGAGCGTCTCCAAACCTCCAATTTGGAAGGACCTGAAGGAAGATGAGACACTTAAGAACCCTTTTCCTTCCCTCCAAGGAAGAGACTGAACCAGCTGCTGAGAGCCTTGGGCATCCCAGCCTGTCTGGAGCTGCTGCCCCTAAAGTTTATCTATCTCCAGTATCCAGCTGGTACCCACATTGACCAGATCGTGGTTCTCACCTTGGGGTGTGTGCAACAATTGCTGAAAACAACCTTGATCAGCATGCAGAATTCCAGGTTCTTCCCAAACTGACATTTATAAGGTCAGTTTGAAGGTCCCAGAAATCTGCATTATAACCTCAAATAATCCCAGGAGCACAACTAGAGGCTAAGAAATTTATTGATAATGCCACCTGGAGGGTGTTTCCAGAATGCTTTACACACTCAGAAAGCCAGAGGACACACCTTAAGCTCTGCATCGGATGGATGTGAGGACCTGTCTATCTAATAGATAATTACATGTAAAGATCTAAGAACCAATCTAGAAGATATCATTTAAGGTCTCTGTTGACCCACAAAATGATGCAGGTTAAATTTGTTTAAATAATCATGATTGTAGTTGTCAATATGAAATTGACAATTGATTTTGCAGGGCAAGACTGGGCAAAAGAAATCATTCAGAGACATTTCAACCTTACCATCCACCTTTTACACATAAGGACTGCTTCCATAGAAGCATGGCTTTGTGTATGTGTGTGTGTGTGTGTGTGTGTGTGTGTGTGTGTGTGTGTGTGTGAGCGCGCGTGCGCGTGCGCACGTGCATTTGTTTCTCTTTCTTTGACCATTATCTCCTATGTCTGGGCCCTCCCCCACCTCACCATATGCCAGTCTTTAGTCCTGAGTCCTCACTGTTCCTTTGTCTCATTTGACAGACCCCCTTTGTCTTCTTTTCCCCTTCATTCAGCTATTGTTGCTACAATAAAGCTTACAAAGAGGATTGTTCATTGATGAGATTGTTGATCAAATTACGGAGAAAAGAACAAGAATCCTCAAAATCATAACTCAGCGTTTGTTAACATTTTAGAATTTACAAAGTATGTTCACATTATTTCATCAATATTCACAAAATAAAGAAACAAGAAAACCAAGTAGTAGTATGCTTGATGAAGGCATGGATACTGACAGTATAAATGTCTTGTTCAAGGCCACGTTGTTGGTAAAAAGCAGAGCCTGAACTTGGACCAAAACTTTCAGGTTTAGTTACATAGCTCTTTCCCATACCATTTAGAAGAAGGAAGACTTCTAGAACTACTTTAATTTTGATATTATTGAAGTGTTCCAGTTTGAGGCTCAGGTTTAAAAGAACTGATTACATAAAATCACCGGACTGTAAACAGGATTCAATTTCTCCTGAGGTAATTTGTCCAATGGTGTGAAGAAAAGCACTTTTTTGCATTTTCTTAGGGAAAGGACAGAAAGGAACTAGCAGAGAGCAGTCACCCTATCATCTTATCTAAGGGATGAATTATTTGTGTCCCTGTACTTGTCAGCCTCCTTAGGGGCTCCTGTGGTCTTCCAATTCAGTTCAGTGCATCTTCTAACATTATAAAATCAAGCATTCCAATCAACCAAATAATGATCACTCATCCTATTTTAGTTGGAAAAACACAGAATTAGATAAAATATGCCACAGAACAAGGTGATGTTGCAACTTCTCTGCTAATTTTTTTAATGTAATTAAAACAACAACCAAGAACCTATTATGTGCGGGCAAGTACATCATTCACGTCATATAAATGATCACTTGAGAAGGTTAATTTTCTAAGTTAGCTACTAAGCTTGATCAAATAAATTAGACAACTATCTCTCCACTGTACTTTATTACTTATAGGTACAATATTTGAGGCCCAGGAGGCTTTCCAAATTGCATGGTTCCTCTTACAGCAGAAGACAACAAATGCAAAATGAAAAAATGTAATGAACTCTCAAGTATCACCTGGGCCTCCAGGTGTTGTATAACACCCGTAAGATCATTTCAAGTAAAGATTATAAGGTTATTTTTAAAGCAATCCCTCCAAACCAATCATAAGCTACTTTGAACTGGCTTTGAACAAGGGGAAAAGAATTCAGTGCAATTTTAATTTTCATCCTTTATTGCCAGAGTATAAAACTTTGAATTTGCCAGGGATGTAATTCCAAGCAGTTCAAGGAACAGTGTCTCCTGAAATTATGCAACAGAAACTTCATCAGAAGATGTTATTTTAAAGTCTAAATTCTATAATATAGTTCTCCAAAAAGAAAGTGATATCCCACATGGCTGTTTCTATTTCTGGTTTAAAGTATGCTAACCCTCCCTGAGACCAAAGCTTAAGGCTGAGAGCTCCATCTCACCTGACCACTGTGGGGAGCAAGGATCCAGAACATTTATATTTCCTGATTATGGAGGTCAACAGAAGCAGTGACTGTAAATATAAAAGATTTGACTCGAAGGAGAGACTTAAGGACAGAGTAGAGATGAAGATTCTAAATGAACTGTACTAGAACTTTATATGCAGCAGGTACTCATGATGACACAGAAATTAGTCTGTGTGACTTAGCCTATTGCAGAATTCTTTTCTCAAACCCCACCTGCATTTCCAGAAAGGTAATAACTTTCAGAGGTATGCTATACAGAATTTTTCGAAAATAAAGTTATGGATATGTAGAGATTTATCTAACATCTTATTATCCTCACATGGCTTATAAAAATGGCAATTGTGTTATGCCCCAAACCTCCACCTCAATATGCTTCCATCATGAGTTTCTCCTTGAAGACTCAGTCATAGGGCTTTATGGGATTGGGTAAGAAGTTGTCAGAGTGAAATCATTACATAGTCCAAAATTATTTGTTTTTTATCCCTGCACTTTGTTCATTACAGTAACTTTCTCAGTATTCTATTGCTTCCCAAGTGTCAAAGACACCTGATTTCTGACTTCAGAAAAAAACAAACATCTAATTTGCTAGAATGAATATCCTGAAGGTAATTTGTATCTTACTGTGTTCCTCTTGCAGAACTGCACTGTGAAATTAAGACATTTGCCACAGACTGTTAATGATTTGGAAGGTTTTTCTTGGAGTCTCTCAACTACTGCTATGTAGGTGATCAACTTAATCTTCTCATGAGCTCTGATCATAAATGTAGGAAGAGAACTGCTTAAGATTCCATATGTAGCTCTACAATGTAAAATTATGCTAATGAAGAAAGCAGATTGCCTTCCCTACTCATTTGGCTACTGAAGTAAATAATTTACTATGAAATTATTTTAGAGAAAAATAAAAATAATATCCCAGAAGCTAATAAAATGTTCCAAAAAATATACGAAGTACAAAGTCAATACATCATGATTCAAGTCACTAAGCTCTTATACTTGAAATGATTCTTATAATTTGAATAAAAGATGGTGAAGTACTTGCAAGTCAAAAATCAAGTAACTTTTAATTGATCCAAGGCGTGCTTAACGCTTCACTTCACTTCATCTTGTGGACACAACAAGGGAACACTTAGTAGACTGTGATTTGAAACAGTTGTTGAAAATTCCCTCCAGGGTGGTCATGCTATATAAACACTGCTAGTGCTTTTAGAGAACATTTAATGTACTGTATCTAGGTTTTCATTGTTCTGCCCTGGCAATTCCCTTGGGATCACGCATAACAAAAGGGAGCAAGAAGACACATAAAGACAAAGAAAAATGCTGGCTATTTTCTGTGGGGAACCTATATAAGTGGATCTATATAAATATTTGCATATAACAATATACACAGAGACATGCAGGTGACCTGCTTATGACATCTGAAATCATTGCGCTCACTGAGAAACCCAGATTGACTAGGTTGAGCTCCCTACCTTGGTGAGCACTCCCTCTCATGTGGAGGTCTCTCCGAAATTCTGCGTTTAGTCAAAAAAGAGTTCTTACTTCATGGAACATACCAACTTACATGCGTATGAAGCAAAAAGATAGGAATGCTTGGAAAAAGGCAAAGGTACTGCTTTGCTTTATGTGTTTATGAATTCGATGTTTTATTTTTAATTTCAAATCTATATAAAGTACCAAAGATGAACAAAACACTATCTCAAATGGAAATGGCAAAAATATCCACTTCTATAAGTTAGTTTGTAAATGTATTTTACATTCTTATTATCACATTATTACGGTAGGCTACTTTTTGCACTAAACAAGAGAATAAAAGAAAGAAATTCACTATCACATGACCAAGTTTACAAGTATTTTCACACTGCATTTATGATAAATTTGACAAAGATATTATTATATCTAGTTAATCAACTTTTATACATTCAGAGTAAATCAGTGGAAGAGGAAATAATACTAAGACAATGCTAAGGAGCATACTGCAATATCAGAAATTCTTACAAAGTATAGAAGGGGAAATAAAAACAGAACTGAAATTAACAATTTTGTTAATTTGATAAATATTTATCTTAGACCTACATGTATTTATTGTTCAAAAAGTAATCTTGGGGAAGCCGGGATGGCTCAGTGGGTTAAGCACTCACTTTGCAGCTCCAGGGACCAAGGATCGAATCCCGACCCTGGCCCGTGCGGACCCACATGCTGAACTGGGGAGTGCCCCCAGTTCAGTTCTCACCGGGGCAAGACCCCGGCCCAGTTCCTGCCCTGTGCAGCCCTGCGACCACCTGTGGAATGAAACTATGTGGAAAAACCAATGATGTGCGACTATGGAGACTGTTCTGGGCCCTCCCCCTTCTCTCTGTCTCTGTATCTCTCTCTGTCAAAAACAATAAAAATAAATCTTTTAAAAAAAAGTAATCTTTTTTAATTAGTAATTAACAAATTTACTATAATGCAAATTTGATAGCTTTCTTTCATGATTTGATTATTTAACAGATAAATGATGTCTTTATTAGAAAATTCTTAGCACACTACACACGTTATTTTAAAATTTTTAAATAAATAAAGTCAGTGTGAAAGTAATAAAAATATCATTATTCTGGAAACTCTGTAATTAACTCATATGCAAAATAAATGTATGCCAAGGGGAAGAGATGAACTAATATGCAATAAAGAAAGTTTAGTTTGGTGCTACTGCTAAATCTAATTGAAGCTTCCTTAAAATGCTAAAAGATAAAGAATAAGAATAGCATGCTAAGAAAATGCTTTAATGTAAATAGATCACTATCAAACACAGCTCAGCTCACATTCAGTTCTCAAGTATGCTAGAAAGTTTCAAGCTAGGAGGAATGGAGAGTAAGATAAAAATTAATCAGGATGTATCCTGGCACAAAACTCATCCTTTTTAAGAGGATTGGTCCCTCCAAGATAAACCAGCTATTAAAATATCGAGTCCAATGTGGTCAATGCTTCCATGGAAGGCAGGATAAGAGTCCTTTCACTTCAAGGGACATGTCTTAATTATCTGTATAACCCCAGAAGATGACATGATTCCACATTAAATAAAGGTAGAAGGAACAATGGAAAAGAAAGAAGGAAAAAAAGAAGTAGAAGTAGGGAGGAAAAAAAAGAGGAAAAAGGGAGGCAGGGATGAAGGAAGGAAGGAAGAAAGAGAAGGAGGGAGGGAGGGAGGGAAAGAGAAGGGAGAGAAGGATGAGGGAGGAGTGAGAAAGTGAAAAAGGAAGAAAGAAAACTAGATTATGAGACACAAGAAGCATATTTTATTGTTGTAAATGAGTTACAATACTTAGAACCAAGAAAATTATATTTAAGCTCAATGAAAGTCACCCTAATTCTCAGGAAAGAGAATAAGATGCATTCTAGAATTTAAGGTAAGCTTAACGTTGACTCTCAGTGATTTTCTAGAATGATTTGCTAAATAGACATTAACTATTGTAGATAGGTTCTTGGAAAATAGCATGGTGAACATTAGGAGTTAGCATGATTCACTAATAAAAATTATGTACATTAGCCTACCTTTTATTTATTTATTTTTTAATTGGATTATTGGGCTGTAAGTTTACTGGGATGCCCATACTGAAAGTGCAATGTAGAGCACCTTCACTTCAAAAGGTAATGGGCATGGTCTGATGACATCCTTGGTTGCTTGTACAGTTATGTGGACTCACAGCTGTTTGACATTTATATCTGAAAAATTATTATTAATAGGGTTTTATCAATGAAAAATGTGGTTTCTAATATCTTGTTAAAGTCCTTAGCCTATAGCCCAGTCTTACTGTGTTTTAAATAGATACATTGGCTAAAGATAGAAGAGATGTCCTTAAAGTTGGGAGAAATAGCAATAAATAAGTCAAAATTATCTTAGAATAAAATGCTAATCTTTTTTTTTTTAATTATTATTATTATTTTATTTTTTGAACTGAACTGGGGGCCTCACCGCATTTGGGAAGCACACCCCAGTTTAGCATGTGGGTCCGCCTGGGCCAGAGCCGGGATTTGATCCTCGGTCCTCGGGGCTTCAAAGCTAGCGCTTAACCCGCTGAGCCATCCCGGCTTTCCCTAAAATGCTAATCTTAATAATAAGATCAAAAGTCTAAAGGATAAACATTAAGTCTTGCTTATAATAAGTTAAATACTCAATTATACAGGTATATTGCTTATATAAAAAGCCCTGGTAAATTAGTTAACTGGAGATAAAGAATGAGCTAACCAACTTACAATGGTCTAAGCGGCCCATGGATAGACTATGGCAGGGTCTGTGAACTTGAAGGGGAAAAAATACATTGTTATTTTCACTAACCTCTAACTGAAAAGTAGCATTGCCTTCGATTATGAATGTAGGCATAATGCCACAGTAGTATTAGCAGTACCTGTAACTTTGTTGACAATAGTAATCACAGCTATTTTCTATCAAATGGCAATTGTATATATCTCAAAATGGTATTTATGTTATACTATTTCAAAATTAAGATGATTATTAGACCCATTATGTGATTTTCGTATTAACACATTAATAAATAGAGGTATCATATACATATTAATACTAAACTACAAATTTCTTTTCAATACTTTAGTAACTGCATTTTGATATAATTTCTTGGTTTGTAATTTCATACATTTTATTTTATATACTTTAAAAACATTATTTTAGAAGTGGACATTTTTAACCATGGCTTAGGAGTCCATGGTGCAAAAACAGTTAGGAATCCCTTCTATAAAACTTAGGTATATTGCTTTAAAAAATAGGCTACATTTATGAAAATATGTGGCACAGTTGTGTTTCATGAGAAATTTGCTGGTTAGTTCACAGATTCACAGGTCATGCTTAGATCTGCATTCTATTATTGAAATACTGACAATTGGAATATGTTCAGGAAATTAAGAAAAGTTATGAGCAGGAAGAAAAATAAGTCCAGAAATTATATCATGAGGATCATAATTCCTCTAGAACTAAATGCTAGTTAGTTCAAGATACTAGAAAGAAACCGTGATATGGAGAAAATGAATATGTGCTTTGATTTAGACAAAACTAACAGTATCTTCCATATCCACCACTTACTGTCATGTTATCTGAAGTCAACATTCTGATTTTCATGTACAATGTCTCTATCTTGAAGACAACACATACCATACAGAGTTATAATAAAGATTAGAAAAATATGCATTAGTCTCTTACAGTGTCTGGTACTTAACAGACCCCCAAAAGTTGCATCATAGTTGGCATGGTCTTGGCAAAAGAAACAAAATATTCAAATTCATATGCCCAGGTGTGTTCGACCATAGTATGAATGGAGAGGTAGTTTAGATGGGCCTTTCTAACCTCAGGACTATTATATGGAAGCTGAACAGCTTTGTTTTATCTTGCTCCAGGGGACAGGGAGAGGACAAAGTTGACAGGGTTTAGTTAACTGTCATGAAGCATTGCCTAGCAATAAAAACTGTCCAACAATGGCCTTGACTGCTTTTTACAATAACGAGACTCTTGCCTCTCCATGTGATCACGCAGAGCCTGGAGTCTCAAGCACTCTGGATGAAGTCGGAAAGCACTCACTGAGCTGGGGGAAGCCCACCAGGCCTCATATATTACCGCCAACTGTACGGCTCAGAGTCTCGGCAGCCTCATGAAAAAGAACTGCACACAAATAATGTATCAGGCTATCAGATCCAACAAATGTTTCCCTCTGCTTCTGAGGACCATAGCCATCATTTAAATAAACAGATCATGAATTTGAAAATAAAATTCCCAGCCTCTGGTAAAATGAACACAATATTAGACAAGGAACATTTATATTTCAAAGAGCTACAATGACAATCATAGCACCAGGATTCCAAAACAAAGTAAAGCTTAATTTTGTGGTAATTAAGGACCACATACAAGGGCTGAAATGATCATAAAAACGTACATGAGTATAATATAATCAAGGGAATGCTTAAACTGACTACTGTTTTTCTCAGGGGAATTATGGCCCTAAAGTCAGTTCCAAACAACAGCAACAAGGCTCTTTAATGAGTAGCTCTACTTCCAAAAACAGCTGACTAGTAGGTTGAGAATTTCTACTTTGAATACCAGCAAAGGAATCATAAATATTTTTTTGCCAGATGTACTCCCTAGACGTTAGGACACTCAATGACGTAGCAAGTAAGGAGGCAGAGAGAAACAGAAATGCTGACAAGCAATAAACAAGTTAATAAATTGTTTTAATAAATACCCAAGTACCTAAGAGATATTTATCATGTATGATATAGTTAACAACAACAACAACAAAACATTCTTTTTTTCTTTTCCTTCTCTCCTTTATCCTTACCAGAGTCTCTCTCTCCTGCTTCTTTATTTCCTCTTCCCAAGGGGGTCCCTTGAATTTCTTACAAACTCTGAGGTTTCCTCACATTTCCACACTTTAAAATGACCTCCTCTTCTCCCACTGCATCTCCATCCTACAAAATCTATTCTTCAAAAATAGAAATAACCTTTCCACAGAAAATACATGATAGAATCACAGTTGATTACATCACTCACTCTTCTGAATAATTTAACCACAATAAAAAAAAGAATCATGAGCAAAATCTCATGCCATTTAGAACTATAACTATTGCACTTAATTATATACTATTTTTTTTTATATTTATATGGATATAGGAGAAAACTGGGAAAGAGATTTCAGGGCATACATCAGCATTTAAATATTTTTCACACAAAGTATTTATACATTAAATTCTGGCCTAAAACACAGTTCATGTAATATTTTACATACATCCTTTTAACATAAACAATAATTATTTAAATCCTTCCTGTAAAGATACCACAACATACGTTATGTTGTAATTTAGAAACCTGAATAGTACACACAATTAAATCTTGTCATGTCATTGCCTAATTCCAGGAGGAAAAGTCATTCTCAACACAACACTATCTTGGAATGTCCAGTTAGCGGCCAAATGTTTTCCAGAGGGGGAATTCCCTGAAGTGCACATCCAGGAACTTGACCTTTCCATACCCTCACAATGAAGACTCTTCTGAAGAATAAAGTCAGAGCAGCCAAATTCCCAGAGGACATATAATGTGGATCTCAATTTGTTAAGATACAGTAAGAAATGTAACAGCTAAAGGGGCAGGATCATCTCTTCTCTGTAGTTTCATGAGTATTCATCCAAAGATACTTCAGTGAACAGTAAAAAGAAAGAAAAGAGAAGAGAAGGGAAGGGAAAGGAAGAGAAGAGAAGAGAAGGAGAAAGGGGGCAAGAAGAAAGGGAGATAGAGAAAGGAAAGGAAAAAAAGAGAGAGAGAGAAAGAAGGAAAGGAAGAGAGAAAGAAAAAGGGTTTTAAAGATGAAGAAAATGTCTAATGGTAGAGCATGCAGTGTCTGTGTCAAGGTTGGGTCTATCATTTAATCTGGACAGGCCAGTTTCTCAGACCAGTTAGTTATTCCCTTATAGAGTGCTAGAATGGACACTGGCTTTTCTCTACTTCCTCACAACGAACTAATATTCTAATAATTACATTTTAAATACATAAACACTTTAAAACTGTATAGTCAAATAGTCATGATCTGAGTACAATTTATACTTTTCAGGAGATTTTGCACTTCTCTGATTAATTTGTTGTCAGTGTTTTACTCTAAGGGGAGGTTGTAGGAAAAATTTCTCATTGAAATACGAATATAAAGACGTATACCTGATGGTAACATGAAATGTAGCCAGGAAAATTTTTATATAGTCACATCAAAAGTGATACATTTAGAAGCCACAGCCCATACAGAATGAGAGTGACTCCTAGTTTCACCATATGCCACTGTGAGAGCATTGGTCAAATTATTTAATCTCTCAGATCCCCAATTTGATCATCTACAAAGTGAAAATAACATCTGCCTAAGGGTTTATTCCACAAAGACTTCAATGATTGAGTGACACGTAAAGGGTCTGATGCACTAAGAGGCTGTGACACATTCCTTACTTGATTTCTTTTCCCTCACTTGATTACCCACTCCTCTCCAAAAAAAGTAAACCTTTGCATCATTTCCCATTGTATTTCTATCAAGTTCAGTGAATTTCTGCAGAATTCACATGTGTCCCCTCATTTGCATGCCTTCTTCCTCTCTGTGCCAGCCCCTGTAGGCATGTCTATCTCTGTGAGCATCAGCAACATCAACCTCAGCATTAGCATCTCCTTCTATGTGTGATAACCCCTCAGAGCATTGCTTTCTGTCCTATGTCAATTTGCACTTGGTGACACATTGCTCAGTTCCATTACTTCTTATATACTTTGTTGCCCTAATATTTCAAAGTATTGACAGTAAAGATTTTGCTTTCTAGTTCTTTTCATCTGGAAAAGATGTCACCTAAACCCCCACCACTAGCTCTAGCTAATGCTGCAGTGGCATTAATTTTGTGTTGACTGGCTAATGAGAAAAGATTTTAGCACTACAGAAGGAGGAAGTCTACAGAGGAGCTGTTAGATATATCAAAGCAGCAGAAAAAAAGAGGAGAATCAAAGAAAGTGAGGAAATTACTTGCTCTTCCCCTCCTCCAAAAGGCAAATGATTTATTTATTTAATCTTACAGGGAATACAGGTACCTTCCCTGTGACTACTTTCTACAAATAGTGATGGCAAAAAAAAGTCAGAAATAAAAGTATGAAAGCAGAGATAACAGAAACACTTGGGGGGGGGGGGATTCCACAGTAAATCAATAGATACTTAGAGTTACAAAGAAATTAAAAAATGCAAATACAAATATTTTTCTTAAATATATCTGATGTCATCATCTTAAAATATTCTCTATAAAAAACTATATTTTCAATAAATAGATGTCTACCCTGGCACCTAAATTTGAATATATGCATGATTGGAAATATTAATGATTAAGCCTATCTACAACTTCTGAGTTAACAGAAGTAAAAATGAATAATTTCATAATGGATAAAAGGCAAAGCTCTGAATTAATTAAAATAGGATTAAAAGAGAAAATATAATAAGGAACTGCATAGATAGTGATTGTCTTTATTTTCTTCCAATATTTTTCCTTCCATTCATTTCCCAAAGGAGAAACATTAATTTCATTAATGTACTTCTACCAGGATGGACAACTGCATATTTGTTATAAGAGAAACACATCCAGGAATAAATTTTAAATGGTAGACAGATTTGGAGGAAAATTAGTAAATGGTTCTCACATTAGGGCACAGTCAAATCACAATAGAAAAATATAAAAACAAATCCCATTTGGATGGGTAGTAATCAGATTTTTACTACACAATAAAAATGAAAAAAGAGCTTCAAAATTTAAATCTTCTCATTTAAATGCTTCCCATTAAGACTTAATAATTCTAAGTAAATGTGATAACCTTAATGTTGTACAACCTCTATAAGATTTTGGTTAACATGACCTGATAAATGGGAAAGAAAAAAAATTATATATATATATATATATATATATCAGTATTATTATAAAAGTAGCTATTTCAAAGTTACACATTGAAATTATTTTCAAATGTTCCTCATAAGAAAAAATATTTAATTTTATAATACCTTCTAAAAAGCATTCTGGCAAGCAATTCCTATTAACCTCAAAGCAGATTTATATTGATTTTTTTTTGAAACTTTTAAAGGACTTCATGAGATAATTCTTGACAATTAGGAGTCACAAAACATAATAAGTCACTTATCTGAAAGAAGACTGCAATACTCATCAGTTAAGAGAAATTTAAAGTAAAATGACTAAAGAAAGTTACCAACCAATGTCACCCCATTAAATTTAACAATAAAAAATAAATAAATAAATAAATAAGTAAATAAATAAATAAATAAAATTCTACAGGAGAAACTCTAAAACACATGCAACATCTTTGACAAATAAAGCAGAGGAAGTCCTTGGATTTGAAAAATGCTTCTCACTAAGTGTTCATAGCACTTAGAAAAATGACTTTGTTTCAGCCAAAACTTAAATAAAGAAGGGCAGATGGTTAGAAAACAATGGCAGCAAGCTATGAAGTTTAGGTATGAGGTTTATAGGGACAAAGCAGTTTAGAAAGGTCTTTGACCTGAGGGTGCTTCAAGATTAAGGGATATGTATAAACTTGCCATAAATGAAGAAAGTTTGGTCAGAAGTTATTGAAAAAAACAATCAATGTTGAAGTGTATGTGTGTGTGTATGTGCTCTGCATGTTTGAAAGATTAGAGTCCTCTGTCTTGATGAACCTAGTGGAAGGCAACAAAAGACAATAAATTTATGTTTCCATTTGGGAGAAGAATAAGAAAAGAAAGTTAAGAGAAACTAAAGAACTAAGGAATAAAAAAGTTAGCAAATTATTCTTTTAAAAGGCAAATACTGTGTAGTTGCCAGGATAACTTTATTATGGCTATTAAATAATTTCCAGAATTCTTAAGTCTGAATAAGAAGTGAGGAAGAGAGGGGGAGAAGAAGGGAAAGAAGAAGCTGAGGCTGAGATGGTAACAAAGAAGAGAAGACTAATGGAGAAAAATTGTTCAATATCTACTTTTTTTTCCTTGCAATCAAATTTTAAAACGAGTCTATGACACGTTCATTGATTTGCCACAGGTTAAATTTATTGAAAACTTGTAAAGAAGCATTGTAGTTGGAGATAACTAGAATCTATCGAGAGCTTTTTTAGTGACAAATTCTCTGCCAAACTCTTCACATAATTTATCATATTAAATCCCACAATTGAATGTAGGTGCTATTATTGTGAATTTTTTTAAAAGATAAAGACACTGTAGTATTGTAACATGCCCTGGGCCACACAGGTAGCAAGCGGAAAGTGTGGACTGTAACTTGAATTTTTTAGATTTTCAAGTCCAGATTATTGAAGAACACCCTATTTTTCTGTGTATAAGATGCTCCCACATATAAGACAATCCCTACATTTTTAACCCAACATTAAGAAATTTACTCCCATGTATTTAAAAAACCCTAAATTTTGGTCTAACAATTTTAGAGAAAAGTATCATCTTATATATGGGAAAATATGGTATGTTGGCAGTGGTGTCATTATATCATCGCTGCATCATCGCATCTGTAAGTGCAGCAATTCTTTGCGCTCAACAAATATTTCCTATGAAAGTTTCTTCTCACTGTTCTCCCAACTGCTTTACGACTTTTCTTCTTGGATGTTCCCTAGTCACATCAATTAACTGATTCAGAACTGAATATGAATCTTTTTTTAAACTTAGCTCACTTGAGTTCAAAGGAGAGTGGCTAGAAATCCTTTTCCATATTCCTTTTCCATAGTTTCTCTCCAAATCTGTCCATGTATCAGGCCAACCCTTAAACCCAATGGCTTCATCAAGGATGCCCTGGCCCACATTCCAGGAAGATTTCAGACACTTTCAAAATATTGATTCTCTCAGGCCCTCAGGCTGCCAGATTATAACTCAAGCAACAGCAGCCCCTCATCTGTTCACACTGAGCTCCAGTATGTTTTTTGGTATGAAATGCTATCTTAAATATTTAGAAAGCACTGTCCTAACCCACACAATGCATCAGATAGGTTTATTTAAAATATTACTTTCCTTTCACAATTTCTTTTTCTTGCATAAAAACCCATGTATTCCAGTTTAAAAGATTTATTTGTACAGTAGTGATTTTCAAACTTCCTTTGTGGTAGAAGCTGTTTTTTAAAGGACTCAGGATAACCACCTTCATCAACATGAGGTGGAAATAGAATTATTTTTCAAAAACATTTTCAAGTAATTTCTCAACTACCACATCCTTACTAATAGAAAGTCCAGTATCTCTTCCGAACTATGTGTTTTCTTGTGAATGCCAGATCTTAATTTATGCCAAATTGGCTTTGCTTTCTCCCTGCCACCCCC